>JAJLRR010000285.1:0-13304 GCA_030567175.1 Williopsis lachancei
TTCATACTCTCATAGTGAGCATCTCTGAGATCATTAACAAGGATTTTCTTACCTGCCAAAGTTGGTTTCAATAGATCCTCTTTTATCAAATGGAACACAGTCTGTTGCTCATCGTGCATTTGATCCACAAATCCAGGAGTATCAATGATCTTCTTATCGTTACATCGATGTATGATGTTATCCCTGGTTAATGCCGGTAAATGAGATGAACCAGTTGGTGGTATAACACGTTGAGATTGTTGACCTGTTCTCATACCAACGTTTAATAATCTATTTGCCAAACGTGTCTTACCAGTATTAACGTATCCAACCAAATAATTCACGTTACCCAATTTTCTAAAGAGTTCTTGTACTCCCCATGAAGTATGAGCACTGACTATATTGATCTTGTTATCACCTGTTAACCTTTGTAACATCTTACTGAAATATGATGAATATTTCTCTGCAAATGTTCTATGACCACAAAGCATATCGATCTTATTCATTACATAGATTACATTTTGTCTATATTTAAAGGCATTTACCAATGAAAGTGGGAAGTCATATGCAGAGAAAACATGGATCAACTGATGATTCAAAGGAATTGGTGATATCACTTCTTGTAGATTCATTGGAATATGTTCATTGACTTTGAAAACGTTATGATGAATTGCATTATGACAACGAAGACATATTAATTCTTCTTCCATAACAGGTAATGTGTCATTATTACTGTGATCTGTTGATGGATCATTCGACGGATCAGAGTTCAACGACGATAAGAATTTCCTACCTTCATCATCAATCTGTGCAAATGCACTCAGATACTGTAATCTCTTTGAATTGTAAGATTTAAGGCCGTTATTGTTATTCTCGTTGTCATTATCAATAATATTCTTTGGTTTTTGATAATAACCAATCTCTTCAGGATCTTCGTTTTGTAGTTCTATACCACACGATGCACACTGCGGAACTAGCAGCTGTTCATGCTTGTTGAAATCAACTTCTGAGTTCTTTAACAAAAAATCCGGTTTACTGAACGCTGATGAATTATGTTCTTTTCCTTTATCTTCTTTAGTTGATGTATACTCATCATTGTCTCGTCCATCTTTTCTATCAGTATGAAGCCATGACCTTATGTTACTCCGTGAAAGTACTGGAAGATTCTTACCCGAGGCTAACCGTACGGGGAGTCTCCTTATCATGATCGCTTGGTTGAGAGCCTTTGATAGATGGTGTCATAGATGAGATGAGATGAGATGAGGTGAAGTACAAAGACATAAACATCAAAATATTTCAAATTTTAATACAGTAAATGACCGAAATAGGCAGTATCCTCAAATCAGAAAAGCATGCTGCCCCGACCGCCTCATCGGATTAAATTTTTCAAAATGGCCCAGATTAAACCAGAAAATTATAGCTAAAAATTTATTTGTAGTACACAGACCGAGAAACAGAGAGTAAAACTTCAACTTGTGCAAGGGCCTCACCCAGTTACTCCTCCCGTGTGTTCAGCAAATCAAGATGGGTAAAGTCAGCAAATCTACAAAGAAGTTCCAGTCCAAGCATCTCAAGAGAACCTTGGACCACCGTAAAGAGGTGAAGAAGCACTCTCAGCTCGTGGCCAAGCACAGAGGTAACAAGAAGAGAACCACTGGTTATGCAGGTGCAGATGCTTCAGCTGCTGCTTCAGGGGCAAATGGTAAGAAAGATGAGATCTTTGACGATATGAATGTCGAAGAGTTCTTCGAGAAGGGATTTGAAGTTCCAAAGGAGAAGAAGGGTTCAAAATCAAAGAAAGAAGAAGTAGAGGATGAGGATTTATCATCATCCGAAGATGAAGAAGTCTTTGGTCATAAGGAAGATTTATCCAAATTAGCCGAAAAGGATCCAGAATTTTACAAATATCTTCAAGAAAATGACAAGGATCTCTTGGATTTCAACCCAACTAATCCATTGGATGCCATTAGCGATGATGAAGGAGATAACGATGATGATGTCGATGAAGAAGGAAAACAATCAAAGGGTAAGAACAGCAAAGCCAAGGACCAAGATTCTTCTGAGAAGATCAATGTTACATTGAAGATGGTTAAAGACTGGTCAAAGAAACTCGATGAGCCATCCTTGAAGTTGATCAAAAACATCCTTTCTGCCTTTAAAGCTGCTGTTAACGTCAACAAGGACTCTGATGAATACAAATATACAGTCACAGATGCAAAGGCCTTCCAAGAGCTTTTACTTGTCGGTCTCAAGAGAGTCCCTGTTGCTATCCAAAAGCTCGTGCCATACAAAGTTGTGAAGGGTTCAAGAACAGTGCCAATGAGTCCAAAGGTGAAACAGTTGAACACCATTCTCAAATCCCATGCTGCTTCTTTGATAACGCTATTACAAGATATCAACAACACAGAGACTGCTGCGCTGGTGCTATCATCCGTACAAGAGCTCTTACCATTCTTCATCTCATTCAGAAGATTGATCAAGGAGATCTTGAACTCTGTTGTCTCCGTATGGTCAAGTACACCTGACGTTGAGACACAAATCGCATCATTTGCATTCTTGAACAATGCTGCTCGTGAATTCTCCAAATCAACACTCGATATGATCCTTAAGCAAACGTATTCATCGTTCATCAAGAACTGTCGTCAAACAAACGTTCATACTATGCCAATGATCAACTTCCAAAAGAATTCAGCTGCTGAATTGTTCGGTATCGATCAAACTTTATCATACCAGATCGGATTCGATTATGTTCGTCAATTGGCAATTCATTTGAGAAGCAGTATCAATAACACCAAAGATGGTTATAAGACCATCTATAACTGGCAATATACACATTCTTTAGACTTTTGGTCTCGTGTGTTGTCCTTACACTGTGTTTCTGAAAAAGAAGGTAAGAAGGAATCTCCATTGAGACAATTGATCTATCCTTTGGTTCAAGTTACATTGGGAGCCGCAAGATTGATCCCAACAGCACAATACTTCCCATTGAGATTCTATCTGATGCGTTCTTTGATCCGTCTTTCTCAAAACACCGGTGTATTTATTCCATTGTTCCCAATCTTACAGGAGATTTTGAACTCAACAACTTTGACCAAAAACCCAAAGAATGCTAATCTTCAGGCATTTGACTTTGATCATAACATCAAGGCAAATTCTGCCTATTTGGGTACTAGAGTCTATCAACAAGGTGTGTGTGAACAGTTCGTTGAACTTGCAAGTGAATATTTGGTTCTTTATAGTAAGTCCATCTCATTCCCTGAACTTGCTACACCAATTGTGATCTCTCTAAGAAGATATATCAAGACAACGAAGAATGTCAAATTCAACAAACAGTTGTCACAGTTGGTCGAGAAGTTGAACCAAACTTCTGAATTTATCCAACAGAAGAGATCCAACGTTGAGTTTGGCCCAACGAATAGAGTTGAAGTCAACAGATTCTTGAAAGACTACGAATGGGATAAGACTCCATTGGGAAGCTATGTCAAGGTCCAGAGAGAAGTTAAAGCCGAGAGAACAAGAATCTTGAGAGAGTCATTGTTGGAGGAAGAAGAGGAGAGAAAGAAGAAGAAGTTGGAAGATGGTGATGATGTCGAGATGAGCGATGATTCTGAGAACGGTGAAGGTGAGAGTGAGGAAGAAGAAGAAGATGATGATGAGGAAGTCAGCGACCATGAATAATCGATAGAACAGTATCTATAATAACATCGTATAGATCGTCACTGAAGTGTCAAGGTCTGCTATAAAATTAGAATTAATAACTAGGCATTATTTTGGTCGGAATTCATAAGACGAATGTAGATAATCTGTACTTGGAATCCAGGTGCTACAATAAAGACCATTAAAAGACTGTATATTTATGATCCCATAGCCCATGGATCATCCTTTATCATGCGGGAATTGACAAATCAACTAAAACTTGTAGCTCAATAGCTTTTCAGTTGATTCATTAGTCAGAAATTCAATTGTTGTGTTATTATCGTTATGGGTTCGATGTATGACTGAATCAGGTGAAGGATATGCCATCTTGGATGGAAGTTTGACATTTGAGACCGGAGGAGGAGTCAGCTTTATAGGACTGAGCTTTGTCTTTAGTGGACTTAGTTTGACGACAGATGGATTAGTAGATGTAGTGGATGAATGCTTGACATAATCTTTTAATTTCAAATCTTGAACAAGTCTTGATAATCTTTCCTTTTCATCTCTATCCTTTTTCCAAACGTCATAAATCTGTTTGAAGTTCTCCTCCATGAACTTTATAAAATCATTCAGCCTATCAACTTCTCTTTCAAGTTGAAAGTTCTTTTCCAATAGTTGACGTCGCTTTGATTCATTAATCTCATCGTTATTGCTTGTCGTAGATCTATTATCGAGTGACTTGGATCTATACTCTTCAAGCATAACTTCCATTGTCTTTATTTTTTGCTTTAACCTCTGTATTTGGAAATTCGTAATGTCATTATCAGTGTCATTGGTAACATAGTCTTTATCTTTGGACAATGTACGAGAATTCTTCAACTCATTATGATTATCGTTACTGTCTGTCTCAGCAAAATCTATTGTATCACTTTCTTTCTTCAAATTATACTTCTGTATCAACTTATCAAACGTTGTATTACCATTGTCCTTGTAGTTATCATTAAATATATCGACATCGTTTTCATCGTACGATTTTCTATAATGGTCATTCCTTTTAGTGTTATTCTTCAATAGTTGTTCCCTTTTCAAATCGTTCAATCTCGTATCCTTTTCATAGAGCGAGGTATCAAGATATCTTAAATTTCTCTTCTCTAGTAAGCTTGTGTCTATATCAAGCGTGTTATTACCACTGCTATTGCTGTTACTAGCAGTGCTTGTTATATTTGTAAAGCTCTTCCTCAAGGGAGATGGGAATTTAACAGGTGATGACATTGTACTTTGATCCAAGAATGCATTATAATCATTTGAAGATTTGTTATTGAGAGGACCATTCAGATGACTGTTCTTAATCCTAATTCTACCCAGATCCTTTTCAATGTCCATATAGCCACTGCTATTGTGACTCTTAATGCCATTCAATATAGAGGATGTCGTATCTATCAACACATCAGTACCATTATCCTGATCTGATTGTAAGGCCGATATCAATCTCTGCTTAGCTTTCCTGTTCTGTAGTCTGATGTTTGTGAGTGTTGAAAGATCAGGATCGAATTCCGTCATTGGGATGATGGTGTAGATAGGACTTCTTGTAGCGATGAGCAGCTATTCAGACGTTACGTTTTGAAGCGATATATAATACTTCAACTACATATAATGGGTTGACGTACTCTCTGTCTTTGTTTTCCTTTGTTTTGTTTTGGTTTGTGTACAGTATGCGGCGCTAACCAGCACCCTTTTGAAAACCACAGCAACGCTAAAAACAGAGCAAAGAGATATATGGTGTCTGGGTGTTTATTGATAGTTGTACTAGTTGGGAATGTGCGTCATGTCTATGTACGTTTCATAAGACGTTGTTGAAGTACCACGATGTTTCATCCATGAACTTAAAAGAGGCATGCAGCGATCATTAGCTATATAAACATCGAGTCACAATATAAGTTTTCCTTGAATATAAGCGAGGTAATGTTTGTATCAGTATGATCTCTCTAGGTCTCTAAGCTGCCCTTGACAAGGTGTTCACAACTTGCAGCAGCATGAAGTTGCCATTTCATTAGCGGTGACACATCCATTAATGGGTTTATTCACTAGCACACTACCCGGCTCTTGAGATGCAACGCCAGCTTTGCTATAATAACTTATTCCACTATAAAATGCGTCAGTCGCCTTATTAAACCTTTATTGAACGTACTAATGAAGACTAAACTAGCACTAAGGATCGAGTAAGGATGTTGATGCGCTAGTTGGCTTTATTATAAAAACAGTTATAGCTGCACCGCCAAAACGCAACAATCTAGAACACCGGAGTATAATTAGCAAAGGCGCATCTGCAGTAGTAGATTTCTCATGAGCTACTCATGTATAGTGAAACGTCGACGTCGTTGACTACAAACAACGTCAATTGACGGTGACTTAGGCACTAGCCGAGGCAGTCGTAGACGACGAAGTAGCAATAATATAAATAGAGGTTCAATCAGTTTGTTCATTGCCATTTATATCCTCTACAAGATTACTAGTTATTAGTTCATATCTCATATCCCTGCCAGACGCAGTATAGCATATTGTGACTACGTCAATATCTCAGTATAACGTCATCGATAACGTTCTTTTTATGACGTATATAAATGAACAACATCTGCAAGTGCACATCTAATGAGATAAACACATCAAGAAGGAGATATAATAGGACAGCTTATTATAATAAACCGTGTAATTGATACTTATATCCTTAAAGCAGATTCCGACGTGTGATTAGCTCTACCTAACCGATACAGACGACGTGCCAATTAGTAGTATTCTGACTCACTGTTCATGGCCACAGCCCCAAGCCTTAGCCATGACTAAACTAGATCAAAGCAGTGAACCGACATTCCAGATAGAAAGGGTCAGATGCTAGGTGGCCGTGGTGGTGCCCATTGACCTCAACATGGTTGTCACGGACTGCAAATTAACAAACGTCTTGGTTCTGATGTCACAATGTTCAGTGCTAAGCATGATCAGTTGCGCACGATTGGGCCGTGATATATAAATAAAAAATAAACCGCAAAAGACAGCTGTACAATGACGTAGCTTCCAATAATAAAACACACTTTTTAGCGTGATTCGTTCCCAAAAATAATATTTGTGTCACACGTCAATTTGCGGCCAAACGTCTAGAACTTTTAAATTTAGCGCTGATGCGCGTGCTGCGCCAGCCCGACGAACAACAGCATCGCTCCATCCAGTTGACGTAACAATATGTTGTCTTGGAGACACCGTTGCTCGTACTGATATTTATATAATTAGCGTATGTTTCAGCAAATGATCCTTTCACCAACATCATCTTCAACAACTCCAGCAGATTACTCCCCCGTCTCACACCAGTGACACAGCATAGGCTCGTGATCCTTCATCGACCACTCACTGGCGGCAGCGTTCGGATATCCACAGAAAGCTTGTACCGCCACTTATCACCGTCTCACAGCTCTCAGAACTCGATTTAGCCGCCAGCTTATAAGATTGCCACAAACGCTACCATCGGATCAGAGTAGCAGGAACTTCTTTATAACTACGTGTCATTAGCCACCCATACAATCATATATACTCACCGACACATCTATCCACATCAGGCTTGAAGCTACTACACTTTTGATCAATACTCTTGTGCACGCTACCCCAGATCATGGTTCCTTTTATGCTACCCGCCCAGAGTCACCATCTGTCAGGGAGCGGTAGCAATATAGGTTCTCCCTCGATAGACCCATCCATACCAGCAGCATCAGCATCGTCACTGGCAAGCCCCAAGATCATTACAGCGTCTCTACAGTTGCCATCCGCTTTCATAGGAGAAACCAGGTCTCAAGAAGGCGAAGAAGAAATGAATAGAAAGACATCAGAAAGGGAAGTCACTACCAACAGTGCTTCCACTTCCTCACAGACAAATGCTCTCCAGGAACCAGGTAACTCTGCCCCTACAGCTATATCTCCAGCCCAAGCTCAACAGATCAAAATCACCGTTTCACCTCCAGCCACACACGTTTCATACAAGGATTTCAAAGACTTCAAATCAAGGATGAACCAACTACCACAGATGAGCTTGAACTTATCATCTCATCAGAATAAACCGTTGGATTGTGATGCTCTTGGTATATTTCCAATATCATCGGTTCATTCCTTACGGCAAATGGTTGGGAAGAGTGATAATGATATAACTTTGGATGACCCTATCATACCAACAAGGACTGTGGTTATAGATCTAAGGCCATTTAACCAATACAACACATCAAGATTGAAAGGCGCTCTCAGCATATGTGTACCAACCACTCTATTGAAGAGGAAGTCTTTCCATTTGACAAATGTTTTCAAGACAATGGTTAAACAACAAGAAGAATATATTCAATCACTCGTGAATGGTGAAGCTGATTATGGTGATCATAATATGGATGCTTCTTCTGATTCTTCACCATCAACTTTGTCATCTACTGATAAACTACTCAACGTTGTACTATACGATGCAAGTTCAAGTGTAAAGCATTGTTCTCCACATCTGCTTCAAATGATTGAAAAATTCAAACAGGGAATACAACAGAGAAATATATTCAAAATTGATCATGTAAAGATCTATATAGTGAATCAAGGATTCACTTTATTTGCTGAGTGTGAGGATTTGATCGATCATAAGAAGTTTAAGAAAGTTCCATCGTTATCATCATCGTCTATGTCAATATCAAATAATAATGCATCTTCCACGTCATCAACACTTCATCTTTCAACAACAGCATCGTCATCAGCAGCACAGAATACCAATAATAACTCTACATCTAATACACTCACAACAAATACCCCAAATCAAATGTCTTCATCTTCACCATATTCATCATCTTCTTCATTTGCAACTTTTTGTTTACCTTCTGCAGATCCAACAACTTCATTTATAATGTCTTTGAAGAAGAATATGATATTTCCAGATACAAATGGTACAACTTTGTCGATTCCCAAATTTATCAGTTCATTAAATGATGATAACGATGAATTGCAAATGGATCGATTGATACCTAAATGGTTACAGAGGTATACCAAAAAGGAATCGATAACTAAGATTATAAATAACTTTATGAATATCGAATCGATGGAAAATGCAAGAATTGGTGCACTTGCTCTTCAAAGATCAACTTCTATCACCACTGGCAATTCAAACTCAAATGCTAATGCATCAAATAACACTCAGAATACGATCATAAACATAACAACAGATAACAATAACAATAACAACAATATGTCTCCTGATTGTCAACTTCGGGGTTCCGAATATGGATTTAAGAATAGATATCCAAATATTTTACCATATGAACATTCAAGGGTAAAGTTGGTTCCATCTCCATTGAGTTCTACAACTTCTTCTTGTTCAAATCAACCTTTTTTCTTCAGAACTCCAAGTACATGTTCATTATCACCAACTTCAGCAGTTAGTAATAACAGTGGTAGTAACAATTACAATGGTAATAGTGGTAACAGTAATGGTAACATGAAAGATGATTATTTCAATGCTAATTTCTTAAGTGTTCCACAGTTGAACAACAATGTTCATTACATTGCTACACAGGCACCTTTACCTTCAACCATTGATGATTTTTGGAAAGTTGTATGGCATAACAATACACATTTGATTATATCTTTGACCAATTTGGATGAAAATGGATTGAGAAAGAGTGATGTTTATTGGAATAATTCTAAATACGTTGAACTATTAGAAGAGATTGATAATTTTAAGAATTTCAAGAATTTAACGTTAAGAAGGATTAAATTGACAAAGAGGAAAAAGAGAAATATCAGTACAGATACGGTTGTTAATTCGAACATTGATAATTCTCAACAGACTAGAATTATACATCAGTTACATTTTAAAGCATGGCCAGATTTTGGAGTTGTTGATCATAAAGATCTTCTTGAACTTATACGTATAAAGGATGAATTTATTGCAATGGAAAAAATTCAAGATTCTCCAATTGTTGTTCATTGTTCTGCTGGATGTGGTCGTACTGGAGTCTTTATAACTATTGATCTATTGGTCAATTGTTATAAGAACTATGATAAATTGAAGAAGGATTTGAATAACAGTAATAACGGTTCTACGAGTACTAATAATGCACAGATTGATGTTTGGAAAACGGATGAAGATCTTATAAACTTTACAGTGCAGCAGTTACGGAAACAACGTATATCGATGGTTCAGAGTGTTGATCAGTTTATCCTTTGTTATCAAGCAATGTTGGAATACTTTGTGCCTATTTAACAGCATCTGCCCATCTATGTTGTTCATCATCACCCGACCATTTTCTCTCTGTATAACCTAATTCTTGTTTAACTTTTTCAACGGTTGATTCATCACCTGTATTTTTACCCAAATTATCACTAATTTTGATTGCAGGATTACCATTAGCCATTGATAATTTTATGACGATGTTTAAAGGTTCAGATTTTTGTGATGGGTTTGAGATTAATTGGAAATCATTTGTTAGATTTGTACCGATTCCAAAGATTGAATCTATACCTAATTCATCAGAAGTTTTCTTATATTGGATACATTTTGAAACGTCCAATGAATCACTAAAGCAAATTGTTTTATTTATCTTTGAATTGTCATTACCATAGCCTAATTTCTTATAATGATTTGCCAATTTCAAAGCATATAGTTGTGGATCTCCAGAATCTTGTCTAACACCAATGAAATAGTCGGTATATGGTTTGATGAATATCTTTAAGAAATCATCTGTACCGAACGTATCAGTCAATGCTAATCCAGCATGATTTGGACCAAATGTCTTTATCCAATAGTCCAATGCTAATCTATTTGCATTTGAATAATCCTGAGTTATTGCAGCAATACCCATAAACCATTCATGGGCAATTGTACCGATTGGTTTGATGTTGAATTTATAGGCAAAATAGACATTTGATGTACCTAGAAATGTGGTACTACTAGCAGTAGTAGTATTAACATAATCCACTATACCTTTAATTATCAATTCTTGAGTCTCAAATGATCTTCTTCTTCTTGTACCAAATTCAGAGAATTTAACATTTGCATCTAATAAATCTTTAGTCTTTTGTTGAATCTTTGAATATTGATTATCTAAATTCCAATCTTTATCGACAAATTTGAAAAAAGCTTCAGATATGAGTGCTAATAAGGGGATTTCATAAAGTATTGTATCTTGCCATTTCCCGTGGACTTTAAGATCTATTGAATAGAATGAATCATTGTCATTGTCATTATCCTCATCAATTGTTAATGTAATTTGATTTGATGGATCCAATTTAAACTGTTTTAGATATTCAAAATATTCAGATGGAAGATATCCAACTTCTCTTTGTAAGAATTGTAATTCATCTTCATTAAATCTTAAATCACCTAAGCTTTGAATCTCCAATTTTAACCAATCAATTGCCAATTTATTCAACTTCTTAAAGGGAGTTCTATTTGTGAATGAATATTCAACTTGTGCATGCGGGAAATTTTGATGAACTGCAGCATGCATTGTGATCTTGTAAAGATCCGTGTCCAGTAGAGATTTTATAACCGGCATTGTGAATATTGGAGATGTCAATTGAACGATATTCTGTGTGCTGCTATAATAGAAGCTTATGTCTCAACAGAATATATTTTTGAAGATAAACAATTAATTATATTTATAAGACAAAGACGGATTATGTAAGCAGGCTAAAAAAATAATAGAGAAGATGACACATTGTCAGCCATAATGTCATTCATTTGATGTGAGTCATAAGACAATTGAACGACTTCAGTGTAGTGCTACATAGCCTGCTTAATAGATAGTAGATCAATGGTTTATAACAGTTGTCATCTTATAGACCCAGGTAAAAACTATCCAGATATCTATCAAATTTTGCCAAAACAAAACTTGGAACAGAGTCCAACTTCATACCATTACTCAATGAATAGAGACTCCAAACACCAATAAGACTGATCAAAGAGATACATTTCATTGCAAATTTCCTTATCTTCATCTGTTTAACGTTATTCCAATACAACAATCCATAGATAGTATGATATGTGGTTAACAGTATCAACGAGGGATAAACAAACCAATTTAACAATCTTTGTCCCCAATTACCATAATTGAACACTGTAAAGACATATGACATATCTAAATATGCCGAAGATGAAGAGAAATCACCTTCAACAATCATAGGTACTAATCTCATCTGTAAAGAATGATATAGAACCAATGGTATACTTCCATAACCAGCAAATTGTAATGGAGTTAAACCGAGTTTTTTAGTAATAAAACTCTTCTTTGGTGGTAATCCTGCTAATCCGTTGATACCTCCAATCAATCCTGAATCTTCAATACTATCATTATTGTTATTATGAATGCTATTAACAGCAATTTTTCTTCTCTTTATATGATCTCTTCTTTTTTCATTTCCATGTCTCCATCTATACAACAAATTTCTAATGATCCTTATACCTATCCCACTCAATACATGGACCGATAACGATCCCCATACAAAGATCCATTCTGTAAATTCATTCTGTTGATAAATTTGTCTACCCATACTTAATAGATCATTTGATATAGATTCATCAGCTATAACATGTGAAGGTATAATACTCATTAGAGCCGGAGCTCCAATTACAGTAATGCCATGTAATAATGAAAAAGTTGTAAATGTATAACTTGAAAATTTCTGTAATTGTTGTAATATTGGTACAAATGAACTTATTCTTTTGTATATTGGAGTTTTAGCAATATCATAGTTATTGTTCTTATCTTCACCATTTGTAGTGTTATGAATTATAACTTCATCATAATCCTTCATTGAATTAACTTTATGTTATCTGTAAATTCAAAGTTTATAGGTATTGGATCCATTATCTTTATTTCATTATCGTTATTTATATCATCATCAGTGTCTATTGATTCATATGAATCATAATCATTATGACCTATATATTCATTGTCATTATGATCTATATCATTGTCTCTATCATCAAATAACTCTAACGAGACAACGTCATATGATTTATGATTGTTACTAGTATCATCATTAGCTCTTTTACCATGATCTGTCATACTGTTAATGATACTAATCAAAGTTTGTATAAAGACATAAATAAAAGTAAGAACATCTACCAATAATTTGATTGGTTATAATGAGATGAGATATAATGGCTTCATAACCATACCGTAACGGGATATATTCGCGATGTAAAGCATAATTATATAACATCAATACCCAAGCTTATGTCATACGAAAATTTCGATGAGAAAATCTGTTGACTGATTATAATATGTGGGGGGGTTTTTCCGCGGGGGAGTAAGAGAGTTGAAGAGTTATCGAAACACCCACAAACAAAATATCAGACAATCTGGTCTATCATGTTAACAACTTCCCAACTTTCACTCTCTATTGAGTTTTAAGAAATAGAATAACCCTGGAATAGAGCAATCCTTTATAAAGTACAGCATTGCACCCGCTTCCGATAGGTTATCCTACAAAACTTCACCAAGCTCATCTCATCGCATCGCATCTTCAACTTTTGTAGGTCGCGCCCCACGTAAAATTTGCACCTGCTTTAACCCCTCTCCGAGAATCCCTCTCTCCCCATCTGCTACCAGCAGCTTAATTTTTATAACTTCAGCAGCTGTTTCTCGTGGGGAAACCACATTAATGGACAACAGAAAAAA
>JAJLRR010000286.1:0-13231 GCA_030567175.1 Williopsis lachancei
ACTATCTCTCTTTGTACCCAACTGTGTCACTAATCTCTCTAGAGTATTAACACCATTTGCAAAATCTGTCAGTAGATTCGAAGCTTTTGTTATTATCAAGCTAATCTTTGTCTGTGAAGAAGTTGGAGTCTGCACAGGGGATGCTGAATGTTGGTAAGTAGCGAACTGTGACTTTGATTGTGAATGTGATTGCGATTGTGGTGATGAAGAGGAAGATGCCTCTATAGCAGCAATGTTATTACCTTGCTCCAGATCAACGTTGAATGACATGGTAAAGCAGTCTTTTGAAGAGATATTGTGTGCAGCTATTGATCAATGAGCAAACAGCAAGCAGTAACAAAGTGCCTTGTGATACCTCTGCCTGAGTTTTTGATGAGCCCTCTTGTTATCTGATGATATTTGACGGTTTTAATGGTTTAAATACCAGCCAGCTATTATCACCAAATACGTTACCCTGGTAAAAAAAACACAGAATTATCATTTATGCGCTGGTTAACAATAATTTTTAATCGGAATTCTGTGACACACAAAACGGCATTCCGGCATGCGCCACACATTTTTTACATATAAAGAGAAACAATGCGCATTTGCCACATGTATTACTACAATAGGCAATATACCTGTTTAGGATATTTAAGCAATGTTTAAAACAAAAAGCCAAACGCGTCATTTTCTTAAAAACGCGTTTTTACAATTTCCAGAAATTCGTGTTTTCTCTGCGGTGCAATAGAATGATTTGAGCTACGCGTTAGGCTTATTATTATTATCATCACCACTACCACTGCTACAATACACTTCTTCTCTACTCCAACCACAGCATAACCCACTCAATACCACAAGGCACAGTAAATAGCACATAATGGGAAGGGCAGATAAACTGAAGGCACTAAGAGCCGCCCGTGCTGCTGGAAACAGTAAGAACATCTATGAAGATGAAGAACCAGATGATATCTATGACTTGGTGGATGAGGATAAATATAGAGAAAAGAGACGTGAGGATCTTTTGAAAGACGATTTCGTCATCGATGATAACGGTGAAGGATATGTCGATACAGGTGTTGATGAATGGGATGGTAGAAATAACCATTATTCTGATGAAGACGATGAAGAAGATGAAAAGAATGCAGATCACAAGAAGAAGAAACAGAAGAAATCTTCCACAGTCACCGTGACGAAGAAGAAGACATCAGCTCCGATCAACAACTTCTTTAAACAATCAGCCGCTGCATCCATTGGAGCAAAGAAGAAGCCGATGAGTACGGACTTTGACGACATTTTGGGTGATTTTGCCGCCCCGGCAAAGAAGAAGAAACCAACGAATATCTTTGGTACGATCTCCAAGGCCAGTCCACTGGTGAATTCGACGAACAAGGTGAATGGTGGGTTCTTCTCGATGGGTCATGGTGGATCTGCTAAGAAATCGTCTCCTTCTTCAACGGTGAGAAAGTCAACGAAATACGATGATAACTTTGACGATCTTTCATCGGATCCTGCAAATAACTCCTTTGATCTCGCATCATCTCCTTCGAGGTCCAAGAAGTCTTCGATTATGCCCCATTTGAACGTTAAACTCCCGGTGATTGAGGATAAGATGGACATTGACATCAAACCGGTTGTCGATGAGAATGTCAATGAACCTGAAGATGATGATTCTGAAGATGATGTGGTCTTTGTGAAAAGACCAAGAACAACGACAATGAACATCAACCGTTCGCATAACATGTCTGCTACAAAGGCCAAAGATGAGCTCAAATCTGAGACTGAGATCGATTCGTCAAATTCTGTTACCCCATCTTCTCCAAACACTTCGATAATGAGTACGGATTCAATCACATCGTCATCCACAGAGAAAATCTCCAAGGATCTGATATCCGGCCAATCACAGGACTCGATAAAGATGTACTGGCTCGATTATACAGAAGTTGATAATACTCTTTTGCTCTTTGGTAAGATCTTGACCAAAGATGGTAATTACGTCTCTTCAATGGTCCAGATAAAGGGGTTCAATAGAGAACTATATTTCCTTCCAAGAGATTTTAGAAAAATTGACGGTGAAGATTCTGATATCAAAGTATCTGCAATGGTTGTCCATGAAGAAGTTGCTCCTTTGATAATGGATAAATTTGGTCTCAAGTCGTTGAAGGCTAAGCCTGAGACTATGAAATATGCATTTGAAATACCTGGCATTCCAAAGGAAAAAGAATATCTCAAGATGCTTTTACCCTTCCAACCACCAAAGAATGCAAGAATTACATTACCTTCAGATCTCGAAGGTGAAACTTTCTCACATGTCTTTGGTACAAATGCAAACATCTTTGAAACTTTTGTCCTACAGAGAAACATAATGGGTCCATGTTGGTTGGAGATTAAAAATCCTGATTTTGAATCAATCAAAAATTCTTCACATTGTAAATTGGAAATCTCTGTTGAATCTCCAAATATGGTTACACCATTGGAGAAATCCACTCCAACTTTCAACGTTTCACCTCCACCTCTAACGTCTTGTTCGATCTCAGTACAAACGATAATGAATCAAAAGGAAAACAAACAAGAAGTTGTCTCTGTAACATTGGCAACGTATAAGAATTTACCACAAGATGCCCCAGTCCCAGAAGATTTAAAACCAACTGAACTTATCACATTAACGAGACCAATTGGTATGTCATTACCTCCTGGTTTAAAATCGATTGCAGATAAACAAAAATTCCCTCTAAGAGTATTTAACAATGAAAAGACAATGCTCAATTGTCTATGTGCATTGGTTAAAATTGCAGATCCAGATGTATTCATTGGACATAGAATGGAGAACATTTCATTGGATATCTTAATGCATCGTCTTCATGATATGAAGATCTCAACGTTTAGTACATTTGGTCGTCGTTTAAAGAAAACATGGCCTGATAGATTTGGTAAGAACAATTTTAATACAACTTTTCTAATAAGAGATATATTTTCTGGTCGTCTAATTTGTGATATTGCAAATGAAATGGGTCAATCATTAACTTCAAAATGTCAATCATGGGATTTATCAGAGATGTATGAAGTTGTTTGTAAGAAGAAACATATTCCATTGGAGTTGAATTTAAACAATCAACAATATCAAGACAATGCAAATTCAATGTTTATGGCATTAAGGGAAAATTGTACAAATGCCTTGATAGCTGCAGAAGTTGCATTTAGAATCCAAATCTTGTCATTATCAAAACAATTGACCAATTTAGCAGGTAATGCATGGAGTCATACCCTTGGAGGTACAAGGGCTGGTCGTAATGAATATATCTTGTTGCACGAGTTCACAAGAAACGGATATATAGTTCCGGATAAGGAGACGAAACAATCCAGACAACAGCACCAACAGCAACAGCAGCAACAACATCACCAACAAGCAGAAGATGGTGATGAACCCCAAGTATCTTCAAACAACAAGAAATCGAAATATCAAGGTGGTTTGGTGTTTGAACCTGAAAAGGGTCTTCATAAGAACTATGTTCTCGTTATGGATTTCAACTCTTTGTATCCATCCATTATTCAAGAGTTTAACATCTGTTTTACCACAGTTGATAGAGATCTTTATGATATTGAAAAATTACCAGAAGTTCCCAAGCAAAACATGACACAGGGTGTTTTACCACGTTTATTGAACACTTTAGTTTCACGTCGTCGTGAAGTTAAGAAATTGTTAAAAGATCCAAGTTCAAGTGCAATTGAAAAAGCACAATATGATATCAAACAACAAGCATTGAAGTTGACGGCTAATTCGATGTATGGTTGTTTAGGTTATGTCAATTCAAGGTTCTATGCTAAACCTTTGGCGATGCTCGTTACGAATAAAGGTCGTGAGATCTTGATGGATACAAGACAATTAGCAGAGAGTTTAAGGCTTCGTGTTGTTTATGGTGATACCGATTCTGTTATGATTGATACTGGAGTAAACACATTTGCAGAAGCAGTGAAGATTGGAGAAGATTTCAAGGTTCAAGTCAATGAACGTTATAAATTATTAGAGATTGATATCGATAATGCATTTAGAAGGTTATTGTTACATGCAAAGAAGAAATATGCAGCATTGAACGTAACTTTTGATAAGAATGGAGTTGAACAGCATATTCTTGAAGTGAAAGGTCTTGATATGAAACGTCGTGAATATTGTCCATTATCCAAAGAAGTATCGACTTATGTGTTGAATAAGTTGTTAAGTGATGAAGATTCAGAGGATGCATTGAACGAAGTCTATGGTTATTTGGAAAGTATACAGAAACAGATAAAGAACAATGAGATCAGACCTGAGAAGTTCAAGATCAACACGAAGCTATCCAAGGACCCAGGTGCTTACCCAGGAGGTAAATCCATGCCTGCTGTTCAAGTTGCATTGAGGTTGAAAGAACAAGGTAAAGTTATAAAAGCTGGTTCAGTTATAACGTTTGTCATTACCACTGGGGACGAGGGAGATCAGGATAATAACAATAGATCAGTTGCAGAGAGGGCAAGATCTTTGAATGAACTCTTGAGTAAAGATTCTAAATTAGTTCCAGATCCAAAGTATTATTTAGAGAAACAGATCCTTGCACCAGTTGAAAGATTAGTTGAAAAAATCGAAGGTGTTGATCTTACAAGGTTATCTGAATCATTAGGAATTGAAAGACATAGAAGTCATAATCATAATAATGGTCATAATGGTTCATCATTGGACGTTTTCCAACCTTTAGAATCTACAATCCCAGATTCTGAAAGGTTTAAATCATGTGAACATCTTTTTCTTCATTGTTCATGTGGATCAATGTTCCCATTTGGAGGTATTTCATCATCAAAGGATTATAATATGACATTTAAGGGAATTCAATGTTCAAAATGTCTTAACCAAATGACAACTTTACAAATCTCTAGTCAATTGGAACATAGAATCAGAGCATTTATATCACATTATTATGAGAATGTTGTTATCTGTGATGATTCAACGTGTGGTATGATAACAAAACAGATCTCAGTATATGGTAAACGTTGTTTAAATTCCGGATGTAAAGGAGTTATGAGATTTCAATATAGTGATAAACAGTTGTATAATCAACTTTTATACTTTGATTCGTTATTTGACGTTTTAAAGAATAAGAATGGATTGATTAGACCACTTTATGATTCTAATGATCAAAATGGAGAAGAAATACCTGAAAAGATGATAAAGGGACAAGTTGATGCCCTTTGTGAACAGAACCGTGAGTTATTTACACTATTACAGGGGATCTGTGAGAAATATCTTAACGATTGTGGTCGTCGTTATGTGGATATGGGTAGTATATTTGACTTTATGAAGTGATACTGAATATATTTATAATATGTTATATAAATCTTTTACTTAGTCAACGCTACTCTAACGTCATGAACAGCCTGTGTCAATTGTTCGTTGAACTGAGTGCCGAGGGTACATAGCTGGGCATCAGCATCCTTTACGGATTCTTTAACAGATCTTTGGAATTGTAAAAGATCAGGATATTGTTGAGCTTCATAGTTCATTATACTCTGTTTTGTATTGTTAAAAGTTCTTGGTAAGAACAATTTAAAGGCTCCAATCCCCACGATAACCGGTGTAAAGAATCTTAAGCCAATTGATCTCTTGGAGACTGCAATTGAACTTGCAAGCATTGTAGTTAAAGCATAGTTAAAATTTGGTAAGAATTTATCCCTTGGATCGTATACCGAAGTGATGTTATCGATCAAATTGTTGTATTCGTTTGTCGATGCAGCTTTCAAGTTATAGTATTCAGCCTTGATGAGTGTGATCTGTTGGTTTAATTTACCACGTAATGAATTTGCCGATTGTTCTAATGTTTGTGATCTTTCAATCTTATGACCATCGAGATATTCTGTTGTTACTGGTTCATTTTCCAGAGTTTGTTGTTCTTCAACGACAGAGAGCTGTGGAAGCTCTGTGAGTTTGATATCACCAGCGTTGGAGTAAAATTCACGTGGCATGTTGATGGATAAAGTGGGTTGTACTAGCTTTATGTGGTATATTCAACCGTGTTTTGAAGGTGAAGTTGAGATTTTGTTTGTTCAATTGTCCAATGACAGAGAATATGAAAAGGAGCAGTGCTCATAACATAAAAATTACATAGCAGTGCTACGTAACCATAAATAATCTACCAGTGCCACATAACCAAATAGATAAGCATATGCTTATCATTAAGATAATTGTATAGTACAAAGCATTGGAATAGAATATCATATGACACTGTTTGATGAATGTAATATGTATATATAGTATATATATGAATAAATAATAGTCTATTGACTGACTGTTAAATAGTTTTCTATGAATAATTCTTAAAGAATTGATGAGTCAATTCAACTCCAACAAAAGTTGCAGCATTTGCAGGAAATGATCTTAATAAAGCAGGTCCAACACCTGGGAAAAATCCCTTTATACTTCCATTATTTAACCCATTCTTATAATAAATCTGTTTTATGGCATCCCTTGTTGAAATTTTTTCAGCAATACTATTTGTTAACCTTGTCTTTATTGTATCAATTGGGAAAACAACTAACCACATTGCCATACCACTTAATCCACCAGCTGTTGATATTGCCAATAACGATAATTCACCATCTTTTGTATTGTTCAGCTTTGATAGTTCTCTTTTGGCAACTTCATAGACTGCAAAATATATTGCACTTCCAGGTCCATCTCTTGCTAAAGTTGCAGTTGAACCTCTAAATAAGGAACTAAGACCACCAGATGCAAGTATTGATTTAATTGCAGCCAATGTGGATTTTGATTTTGTAGAATCCTGGGTTTGTAAGACAATCTTTACACGTTCCATTGGAGCAGCAACAAGAGTAGTTGGAATAGCACTTAAGAATCCAGCAGTTGATATCTGTGTAGTTGTCAATGGAACATTATTATCATTTTGAACCAATTTTTTACCAACGTCATAACCCCAGAATGAAACTGCAAACATTGGAGTAACACCGATCAATGGAGGTATAACACCTCTATAGAAGCCTCTTAATCCTGAAGTTTTAATGATATCACGTACAGCTGAACTCATCGATGGTTGTTGACCTGATTGTAGTCGAACTTTTATCAGATCAAATGGATG
This sequence comes from Williopsis lachancei, assembly GCA_030567175.1. Lineage (NCBI taxonomy): Eukaryota > Fungi > Ascomycota > Saccharomycetes > Phaffomycetales > Wickerhamomycetaceae > Williopsis > Williopsis lachancei. The sequence goes on from JAJLRR010000286.1 coordinate 7,095, forward strand.
TCCTGTTAATACAGCAGCAACTCCACCAACACCACCAGCGGTGATTGATTTGACATTTTCAAGGATGAAATCTTGAGTATCAGCCATTATAATATTTATACAATCTTTTAAGTGATGAATAGACTGTAGTGAATAGTCAATTGCTTCAAGTTAAACCAATGGACACTTCATACTATTTATACACAAGACCCTCTCTTCCTGCAAGTTCAAACGGTGGTCAACCGGCTGAAAGACAAAAATTTAAAGTCACTGAACTTCCCCCACACGCCCGCTTTTCCAACTAGAAAAAAATCTAGGCAGAGAATTTTATACAGAGAGATAGTTACATAAGCAGAATTTAACCTGCCTAGTGAGATCTATTCGTAAGCAGAACTTGACAACCGTTTAACCGAGGAAGTTGTGATCAGGTTATTACTGCTTATAGAGTGACTACACTGATGATTGTTTGTATATGATCGTATATTCACATCATTGAATGGATCAGTAGACTAGTTATCATCGTACAACGTATGGTGTGTCATCAACCATAACTGAAGTAAAATGAAACACATCTGTTAGTAATAGACTCTTATATTCAATGAGGATCATATTGCTATATCCATCGATTGATATAAGAGCTATATTTCTTTATCAAGTAGTGGACGATTAGTCATAAATTATATGGTTCGAAATCGAATCCCAAACAGCCATCTAGAAAATATACACTCAATATAACCTTAGCTCTTTAAAAATAAATCAAATATCAGATAGAACATGGCTTATATTAACAGCTGCTAAGCAAGAGCGGCAATTTGCTCATCTTGGCTATAAGGTTGCCATCATCCGCACGGACAATGGTGGTGAATTTGTCTCTCACGCGTTCCATGCGTATTGTGTGTCGGTGGGTATACATCATCAGCTCACAGTGCCGAATAAATATCATAGGTAAAAAAAAGAATAGCTTAGAATTAAAATTCCACCAGCTGCTGTTACCACAATGTCTGACTAATGGCTTAGTAATCACACAATCAGGGAAATATTTACAATGGAAGTGAAGGTTGTAATAAAATACAGGAAGTAATATACAGTCATATATAGAACACTCTCTGAGTAAGAATAATATTCATAAGTACCAAGATGCCATCTCCAAGATCATTAGAACAGATGCTTTATGACATCTTAATGAAATCACCACATTTCCATAAATTCGTTAGAAATGTCTATTATAAAGTTAATGGATTAGATCCAAATAAATTTGAACCAATGAACAATGGTCATTTGCATAATAGAAATATGAATAACAAGGGATATATCTTTCAGAATGATAAATTGTTTAAACCTACACCTCTACAAAAGTTTAAAGCTTGGAGATTGTTGTTCTATGATGAATTTAGATCATCTTTTGGATTCAATAAGAAGTATAGTTAGTACTACTAGTACTAGTATTACTACTACACTCTTATGATAACAATGATAATACTATATTATAAGAACTATACACAACTCATATCAAACACCACCAGGTAATAAAGAATTACGATCAGCTTTTCTAAATGCTCTTTTGGTAATCATACCAACATCATTCTCTAATGCAATAATAACATTTTGATCAGTACCAAATTTAAAATTATCACTAACAACGTTATGTGAATATTTTTTGATCTTATAAGGTTCAACATCTCCTCTTAATATACTCTTCATTGACCATGTTATAGCATATTCACCACTCGAAGAAACAATCGTCTGTTCTTTAACGTTGTTTAATCCAGTATTAAAATGTGCATCACTAAATTCAACATTCTTTAAATACATCATATGTTCTTGTGATATTCTCAAGATTCTTGTCTTTGGTGAATTATTCTTACCAAATGAAACTTGAAATCCTAATTTCTTATTACTTGTTGCTCCATCTTTATCAACGGTTAAATCAATCAACATCAAATAAGTTGAACATGTCGCTAATAACCAATGTCCATCAGAACTTAATTCAACATGTTTTATAGGATCTCCAATTGCAGGAATTAAAGACTTGGCTCTAATTCCTAATCTATCATAGAGTCTAATATCACCTTTACTTGAACCAACTGCAATGTATCCATTCTCTGTAGTATTAACAGAACTAAATCCATTCTTTGTAACATATTCTTTACTTTCATCATTAACAATCTTTGAACCATCTGATAATCTTGGATCAACTTTAAATAAACCTTTTTGTGATATACCCAAGAATGTTTGATCTGCAGTTAATTGATTAAATTTAGAATTTGGTCCAATTTGAACAATTGGTAAATCATCTTTAACTTTCCATTCATCAACAATTTGTCCTCTATTTAAATCCAACCTATAAAGTGTATCTTTATTCTGATTGTTTTGCATTATTAAAGATTCATCACCCATATGAAGCATCATCTTTTCAGGTATGAAATCTTGTCCATTGAGTTTTAAATTATCAATTGTTGTTGTGAATTTTAAATCATTATTTGAATCATCCGTTTGGAAAACTCCAATCTTATTACCATTTGTAACATATGATCTATTATTCTTGAAAGCAACTGTAAGATTCTTATTCTGTGACTTTGTTGTCTGTTGTTGTAATGATGATTTATTATTATCTCTGTTGAAGACTTTGATATATTTATCCTTAGTATCTTCTTCTTCATCTTCACTATCACTATCATCTTCATTCTCATCTTCATAATCATCCAACATTTCTTCATCTTCAGGTTCAACTTGATCAAAGACATCACGAATATAACTCTTTGTATTCTCATCTTGTTTATCCCATTTGGTTTGATTATGATATTCATGATAAGCTCTCATATAAGCGGTTTTAAACTGTAAGAATTTCAATTCATCATCAAATTTGAACAATAGTGTATGTAATGAATCAACAGAACTTTGATAGTTGAAAATAAAAGACAATACACTCGATTCGAATCTTGAACTTAACGAATCGTTTATATCACAACCAAATTCAATGGTACGAATAGGTATGGATTGATCTGATGAAATATCAAAAGTATAGTTAAAAGATAACCAATATTGCCAATTTGATAGATCCAAGATTTCAATAGAAACTAATGAAGTTGTCTTTGAACCATTCTCATTATCATCGTTAATATTAGATTGAATTTTAAATGTACCGGATTGTGGATCATAGATGTATAATTTTGCAAATGTTTTGTATAGAGATTGTCCTTGTAATTTTGGTATTTCTGGGAATGTTGAAACGATTAATTCGTTCGATGATCCATCATCTGCATCTTCGAAATTGTCACTATCGTTGTCGTTGTCATTATCATCGTTATCATTATTAGTATCACCTTCGTTATTCAACGATAGTTTAGACACCGTATTTGCCAAAGTATCATCATCAACTATATCCCTTCCATCGAGTTCATCACCGTATTCTTCTTCAACAAAGTCAAACTCATTCAAATCTTCATCAGTGACTCCAACAGACGATTTTTGATACTTTCTTTCAAAACAGCAACATTTGATCATTCTCATAAATCTTTCAATTTCTCCATACTTGATGGATTCATCGATGATGAATTCAAAAGTCTCATCATCATCACCATCGATGTTTAACCAAGAGAGCTTATACTGTCCAGTGTTGTTTATAAGCCTAATCTTTAACTCCTTGTCTATCAAGAAAATTCTCTCATCGTTCAAAGAATCGTTGTATTCATCTCCATCGTCATCATCGTCATCTCTCAGTTGGTCTTCTCCTTCTTCGTAGGCTCTCTGGATCACCAAGAGATAGTTGTGCTTCGTAGAAGGTTCCTTGATCGAGGCGACAGCATCGGTGTAGAGACACTCGTTGGCCGATTTGGGAGAACCGATGGATCTTTTGAGGTAGAGCTGACCAGAGGGGATCATTGCAAGCTCTCCCTGTGGAGAGGAGCCTAGAAATTTCTTGAGGAAGTTCATTCTGACAAGATCAATGGGTCGTGAACAGTAAAGAAGTAAACAATCACTTAAATCAACACGGCGGCTAAAGAGAAAATGTGAAACGTCACACAGATATTTGATCAACAACAATAGTCAACCAACAATTTCCAGCTACTTAGAATAGCAGAAGTTCCAGGTGCTGAATATGCTGTTTATGGCTAGTCGCTGTTTCTGCTATCGTTGCAGTCGTTGTGGTTGTCGCTGTTTCCAGTGTGGCAAATGCTAAGGTTGCAAGTAGCGCTGTGTTTTAAAATATTTGATCTGTAATGTTTTGTTTTCATCTTTTGTTTTGATTTCGTACAACGCCTTATGAAATGTACTAAATTTCCCAAAGAGGTATATTCCGACCGCCTGCCTCAGAACAATGAAAGGGCATACTGTCTACATCAGCTCATCACCATATGTTAATTTCTCACTGCCAGACTGTTATAAAGTGACTGTATATACTGATATACACATATTTAACTTATACTAACATCTAAGTCCAAATAAACAGTCCATGTTGGTCACTTTGTTATATATTCCGACCTCCTGTTACTGATTATATAATATAAACTCATCTCTTCGAAGAGGTTAAGCAGCGCTGACCTCGCATTTTATTTGTATGGCAGAAGTTTTTCAAGACGCACAGCGTAGTTAAGTTCAAATGTATTCAAAAGTCGATGAGCCTTGAGTAATAAGTTTATTTGAGATTTATATCAAGAGATAGAAGTGTATATACGTTACATGGCTGATGTATATATATAGAAATACATCTGTCATATAGCAATATCGAATAGAAGGAGAGATCAACATGCTCCGAAGATGGTTATCATTATCAACGAATTCATTACCCAATGGTTATAACTCATCGATCATTGGATATACACAGATACATAATCTTATAAATAGACAAAGAGGTACATATACACATACACAGATACATAGATCAATTCATTCCACATCCTTATTATATAAAGATGATAAACCAAAGAGTTCAAAAGATATCACTATTCAGAGTAGTAGTGATGACACCACTAGTACTGATACTAAAACCAATCCTCCCAACGATAATTTGAACAAAAAGATAAGAACTCCACCAGAAGGTTGGAGAAAAGAATCTTTACCAGATTGGAAAAGGCATAAATATGCATTAATGTCCAAATTTAATGGAGAATATTGGAATCCAACAAAGAGATTATCAAGAATTCAAATGTCAAATGTTCGAATGTTGAAAAAAGCATTACCAAATTTAACAGCAAAGGAACTTTCTATGGAGTTTAAAGTCTCTCCAGAGGCCATTTCAAAGATTCTTAAATCAAATTGGGAACCTATTGATGAAGAAGAATCTGAAAGAGTCGTCAAAAGATGGAAGAATAGAAAGAAGAGATATGAGGAATTTATCAATGGTCAATCAATGAATGATACTGATAATAACAACAACAATGATGACATTGGCTCACAAAATTCAAACAAAAGACCAAAATTAATAATTTTAAAGACAAAAGGTGAATTTACCGATACCGAAAGGGTTTCAAAAGAAAGGTATAAATTGAGAAATGATAGGAAAAAGGGTAAACATTTAAAAGGTTCAACGAATAGATTGTTCGATGCAAAGAGTCAAAACAAGAAGAAGTTGAACTTTTAATATCACTGATACTGCATAACTATACACCATATTTATACATATGACACACACCGCATATTACCCATTTAACGAAGTTACGAATCATATATAAAACAACATCTTGTACATATGACATAGAATTAATACAAAAGTATAATAATGATAATATTAAACCTGTCCTGATAGATACCAGCCTTTGATCTTTCTAATCTCATTCTGTAAATCTTTAAAATTTTGTCTCTGTTTCTTTAAATCCGTATTGTATAGTTCTTGAGTCTCTAAACTTGCAAATGATTTCTTCAATTGATATTTAAAAGGAACAAATTCATCAATCTTTATACAATACTTGTTATAATGTTCAACTTGATACTTCAACTGTGTCAGTCTTGATTGTAGTATGTCATTCTCATTCTCATTATCTTTTTCATCCTCTTTATCACTATCTGTTTGAACAGAAGCATCACTATACAGTACTCCATTGTGCTTATACCCAATCACAGGTAGTTGTTTTCTATCTCTGTTCAACAGCTTGATACTATCACCACACCTTTCCAATACCATCGATATAAATTCATACCTTCTATCGAACTGTAATTCT
>JAJLRR010000287.1:0-13002 GCA_030567175.1 Williopsis lachancei
AATTTATGATGTGCTGCTTGAATTAAAAAAAAAAAAAATGTTTGACAACTAGAGGCGCCGGATGCGGGTATAAGAATTGGCTATAAGACAAAAATGAAAAAAAAAAAGACCCAAAAAAATATATGGCCCTTTTGGCCTGCTGCTTTTGACAACTTACTAATTAAAAGAGATAAGCTTGTACGAGAAGGACCACTGAAGCCCTAAGTAGAAGAGTCCAGACCACATGCGCTGACCATTGCTGATATCAAATATTATAATTCAACATCTTTATGTTCAAAGATAGCTAGTGATAGTATTGCGGTTTATCGTACCTCATGATGCCATACATAGGCGAATGTCGACTGTACTAGTGCTATGCGGTATCTCCTGATCAATAGTGATCGTCATGATCTCAAATGGCAGCCACATGACTTACTATATCATTAATTATGCACTAGCCGTAATACGAGCATCAGAGCTATATAGTTTAATAATACTTCAGATTCGAACGATCGTTAATTTGTACACCGGCCAAGCTTCATTCAATCCTCTTTTTGTCGCATTAAGAACGGCTCCATAATAACAAATGATCATTTGACAAGCTATCTCAGCTTATATCGGCCCTCTCTCTCTCTCCTATGCTTCTGCTTCTCTCATAATAATCACAATTATGACGTCTGGTACGTCTTTTGGATCTATGAACTTTGTACCGGCATATGGGAAAAAGCACAAAAAAAGAAAAGAGGATTCCTTCCGGCTCTGTCCGTAGTAATAATTAGCCACAGCGGCAAGCGCGTAAAAAAAATTAGCAAAATGTACCCCGGACTCAAGTGCATTAACAGCGAGAGTTATTGCAAGCCAAAAAAAAGGGCGCTTAGATTCGACTTACAGTTGGTACCAACTAACTTTTTTGCGCTGATCTGCAAAGTCCAAAGACCCACTGAAGCTCGCATTTTAAATATATATATAACACTGTCAAGACGTCTTGCCAAATTTTTTATTATTATTTGCATTGTACTATTGTCCGACTCCTGCAGTGTTAATTGGATATACAGATTGCTATATCACACACACAATACTTAATAATATAGCCGAAGAGCTACACCCATTAGGAGAAATGCACGCTGTCATGACCACCACGTCCTTAGCATCAACACAGGTTCCACAGCGTAAGAGAGTAAGAACTGGATGTCTCAACTGTCGCCGCAAGCACAAGAAGTGTGATGAGCAAAAACCGGACTGTAACGCCTGTACGCTTAAAGGTGAACTATGTGAATGGCCCTTGCCTAAGCTGAGCAAATCGTCCAGACGGTCGTCGTCGAGCTCAAGTTCGACAACTTCCTCCACGATCCCCACGATCATGCCACCAACAACGTATTCGGCTGTCTTTGGCCATCAGTATCCAGCACAACAGAATATCTCACTACAACGAAGATCCCTGGACCTGTCTACTTATTCCCTGCAGCCAGAGGTGAATTTCACAGCTGGAAACAGCATCAGCCATACAACAACAGTACCACAACAACCAAAAACAACAACTCCAACGTCGATATCAACCTCACTGGCAACACATTCAAATAGCAGTGCGCTTTCGGATCCATGGGCTTATTCTCCAAGAAACTTTAAGTACACATCTTCATTACCATTGACCCATAATTCAACACTGTCTAAATTAGCTCCATCGGCAATTCCACAGACTACAAATAACAATTCATATTCAAACAATATCGTTCCATTCAGTCGGACTCAAAACATAAAACCACTTCAATCACATAACAATATCGATAATGCCAAATCTAAGTTCAAATTCTCTGGAGATGAACTTATCAACTTGGAGAGTCTAATAAATCATTTCATAACTATCCTTGGATCCACTTCAAATATCAAACCAATGGATCTTATACCTGGATCACAAGATTTGAAAATATCACAGGATGATGAAATTGAACTCATGAACGAATACCTTACAAAATTCGCTCCAACGTTGGATATAATCGATAAGGAGAATCTATTCACAATCGATATATTACCACATGTCCCAATGAATAAACAGTTGAAATTTGCTCTTTATACGCTGGCGTCTACTGACAGATTTCCTCATCTTTCTTTAAAATTGTTTCAAATGACATTGATAAATTGGAATAGCAACATACATCATTCGAATAACTCCCATATAGATAAACTCATAACTGATTGTTCTTTACTGGTGATCTCAATATTCTTATTCAACCATAACGTACATGGGAAACTTCTTCCCTTTTGGAATAATAATCATATTATATCTACTCATTCTAGAACATTGACATCTCATTTCACATTGTTAAAACTAACAGTTAATCAAACAATACTAATAAATAACGATGAGTTATTATCATTCTTATCATTCCATCAAACTGATTTTAATGCAAATTTCCAAAGAGCTCAAAATTGGTTACAAAATTCAAATGAAAAAGATTTAGTGTTGAACTTTTCAAATTCTCCATTTCCTAAGATTGTAACTTCATCTCCAAAATCTTTATACAAACAAATCATATTAAACATGGGAATGGTTCAACTCTTGTCAAATAAACCAATGGATGTTAAAATAAGATCACATCCAATGTCATATTTTGCAAAACATTGTTGTGGATTGATAAATTCAACTCGTTTAAAACCTTGGTTTGTCAATTGGGTACTATTTCAAATGGGTAAACTTTTTACCCATGAATTGGAACATGACTCTTTGATGGAAATGATGAAAGATGATGAGCATTGGAGAGCAAAATTGAGAGATTATTGGGAAGGTAGAGGTGAGCTTTGATCAGGAATCCACAGCTGTGTTAACGTCTGCATAAAAATGTAATATATTCATAATCATCATCATCATGTTAACCTTCATATTCATATCAATACACATATTGCACATAGTAATACAAGGTTATAGTGCTAGTTGTTATCCAAGTAGCCAATGTTTTGTAAAAAGATCGCTTTATAGCTCTAACTCATTCCATAGCTTTTCTATTGTCATCTCATACCTCTCGTTGACAAATCTGGATAACCTTCTTGCAAAATGACACCATTGACAACCTTCATCTTTTGTCTTTTGAAAAATCAATCCTATACCAATATTCCAACATCTACTGGATATCCATTCAATCTCATGGTTTGGAAATTTGTTTGACTCGTATTGTGAATTTAACCTCAAGATAAGTTGTGTCATCATCTTTTGAACTTGTCCAATCTCTATTGAATCTTGCTTCAACACTAACCTTATCCATCTTGAGAGTACAACAGATGAAGTTCCATTATCACCTATGTTTCTCTCAATTATAAGAGACATTACACTCAACTTTAAATGACTAGAGAGTGTGGAACTCCATAATATGTTGAAAAAAGTTGAATCAAGATCAATGTTTTTGAAATTCTGTGATTCCTTAATGATACCTTCAATGGACATTTGATTCTTAAGTTCTATCTCAGATTGAAATTGGAATATTATACAATCCATTAAACATCTTTCAAATTCATTTTTAAACCCAGAAACATATTCACTTTGAGCCTGTGATACAATCATCATTTCGTCAATCAAAATTCTCAAATTGAGAGATCTTGAAAGAATATCTCTCCATAGAGTGTCATGATCAACATTAATAAATTGGCTTTGACACATAATGGATATCAATCCTGCTTTGAAGTTCCAAAGCTTTAGTGTCAAAGATTCAGATATACTAATATCATCATTTATCAACTCATTGAGAGAACGGGAAACATTGGCAAATAGATCACCATATACGTAGTCGTTCTTGATCAAGGCATCACGAGCAACGTTGAAACTAACACAAGAAAACCATTTGAGATCTGCTATAGTTAAAATCTTACGGTTCCTATGAGCAAAAGCTAAAGCCTCTTTGAATAATGATAGTAGTGTAGATTTGTACTGATTTTCGAATTCTGTTTCTTCTTGCTTGAGGATAAGTTCTATAACAAATTTTAAAACGTTAGGAACAGATAAATCAGAGCTCTGAGCACCTTGGTTTAACTTTTCAAATACACACATCATTGTTTCAATTGCTATTGTTGTATTTGTTTGACAATTGATTGCACAAAGAGATAACAATGGAATGACATTCTTTTCATCAAACTTTACAAGTCTTTGTAGAGTCAGTTTCATATTGGTCTCATTGTTCATCAAAGAATGTATCTTAAAAGTGTTATACTGTGTAATTAATGAGTTTTCACATTCTGGAGACATCGTCTTTGTAGCTGCAAGAGCTTCCTCATATTGCTCCAACTGAATATAGCAGTTCTGTATTGATCTTTGAAATTTGGCCTTTTCCGTTTCGTTGATTTGTAAAACTCTATGGAGACCAATCTTGAACCATTTGAGACCATCAGAGAAGTTGTTGTTCTTACACTCTGATTTGGCACTAGTCCATATGAGAGTTATTGATGCTAACGAACATTTCTTCGATATATTCATTGTCAAGATTTTATCTGCATCATCAAAGAATCGTGATAAGTTATCAACTTTCGTAGATGAAGGCGACTGTTTATCCTTAAGATAAGTGTTGACAATTGCGGCAAATGTCATTTCCATTAACTCATGGTCAGAAGAAGGATCAAGCTTATTTGTAAACGTATATTCGAGGCATTTGATTGCACTCTCGGGATCTGCTTGTGCGTGGTCATTGATTATACTTAGCACTTCCTTAAAATTTGTCTGTATATCAACAGCCAATAACATTCTCATTATGGTATCCTCCATTTCCAAAACCGAGTTTCGTTTTTTGTTCAACATTATTCCCAATTTGAAACTTTCAATGCTTGGTTTGGAGTTCAAAGTTTCTAAGGTTTGTATGGCCTCGCTTGCCAACGTGAGACTTTCCTCGGTATTGATTTCAATACATGATTGGGAGAGCAATGAGCATATAGTGGTTTTGAGAGTATCAAGATCGTTATACTCCGTATCAACGGACATTTTCAAAGCTTTTTGAAGAAAGTAGATTGCGTTCTCATGTTGTCCTTTATTATGCAATACAAGAGCAGAATTGTAGAGTATTCTCATTGTATCCAAAACAATTTCGTTATCATTGCTAAGATCACCGATTATCTCTGCTCTTTCCTCGTAGAATTTGGCCATCTCTACATCCTCCTCCAATATAGATAGCTGCATCTTTGTTATGAACAATTCTGCTTTTATCCTTTGGAATTGTTTCAACACATCTTGCTCAAATCCAGAGGAGACAGACTCGAGGGCTTTAAAGACCCTGTCTGCGTGTTCTTGAACTTTTGAAGCCATATCTATGTCATCTTGATCCAACGCATTCCTCAATGTTCTGAAAAGACAGTTCAAAGACCTAAACTTTTCCTTGTACGAGGGGGACAATAGCTCATGTATCTCACATAGAAGGCATGAGAATAGCTTGACTGAACACATCAAGTTCTTCACCTCCCCTGTCTCGCTCTTCATTGTCAAAGAGGCAGCATTCCATAAGTCGACCGCTAAGGATATAATAAGGTCAGTCAATCCGCCTATTGTGCCATTGAAATGGATTTAGAAATTGGGCGGTATCTATCTTACCGGCTTGTTCAAGCCTTATACCGGCATCATCAAGTCCATTTACATCAACTGTCCGAAGAAGACGTTCAAACCGTTCTGCTAATGGAATAACAGCGCTCATAGAGCTTTTTAACGCAGTGGCATCGTTGGCGGCTAGTGCCCTATTACTCAACCTTTTGGTGGTGGAGATTGCAGTCTCTAGCGATAAGCATGTTAGAATTGCAGATTAAAGATGGCCTGTGATCAACTCACCAGTTAGCTGTGTAAGCTGTTGTTTCAATGTTGACATATTGATAACCGCTGTTGTTTTCCCTTGATCTTTGTTTGTTTTTGCAGGTATTGACGTTCAAACAATTTTGATTAATTTGGTAATCTTATCGCAGTAAATTATTGTTACAGAAAAGCAAATGGCAAAAGGGCCTCTTATTTACACGATTATTTATGTACTGAAGTTACTCCTGAGCTTCCTGGACAATCTCATAGTCGCCACTCTCAAGCTGTTTGATTACGCCTTGGGACTTCAAGGAGTCGAACAGATCCTGTGGAATCCATCCGTCAGTAACAGCAAATGGAACGCTTCCCAAATATTCGTAGTACTTCTCCAATTGTTTTGTGTGTCTCTCGAACTTCTCAGCATCAATTGACACTGGGAAAGTCTCTGTTGGGACAAACTTGTGCTCGGCAAACTGTTTCCACTGGAGTGATAGCTCGTAGATCTTTCTGTCGATCAAAGGTGTCTCTGCAGCTGATCTTCTCTCAACAGCTTCCACCAATGGGCCACGCAGTCTCTTGAGCACTGGGGAGCCCTCGGTGCCCAGAGCTGTGAATGTCTTTCCCAGACCCAGATCCCACATGACTTCGTTTCTGGTGCGGACAGCGGCGAAGTCGTAGTAGTATTTATCATCTTCGCTCATAGCGTCGTATTTCTCCTGGTCAAATTCAAACTCGTACACCTTTGGACCATCTTCATATGCAGTGAATCTTGGTGTCGATTGGAAAATGATTGGTTTTATGGTTGCACCTTCAAAGTCAAGGAAGTAAAAGTCTTCGCCTTTTTCAAGAACGTTCAATGGGTCGATCTCGGTGAGTGCCAATCTTGGAGCGAAGAGAGCATCAACGTTTTTAACACTTGGCGTATGAACATCCATCAACACTGGAGCAATTGCTTCCAAGTTTGAGAATGTCTCAATTTGGTCTTTCAATTCTTGCTTTGATTCCTTTACACCTGTAGCGTCTGCCTCAACAAGTGCCAATTTACTTCTAGCAGTCTCCAGTTCAATCGCAGCGACAGACTTGACAATGTCCAAAGGCTTAGAAGCATCCCATGGACCAACAAGCTCTGCGAATTGGCTCTTTCTCAATAGTTGTTTGCTTCTCCAGAAGACACGCTCAGTGCTTGGTCCAATAAACCAACGGTTCTTAAGAGCTTCTTCGGTTTCTCCCTCGTATGGTGTTTTGACATCAGATTTATCTCTAGCGTCAACTGCGAAGTACAAAGATCCAAATTGGTTGAATTCAACCTCAGCGAGCTTTGCTTGGAATTCAGACAATGGTTTGATGACCAATCCAATAATTTCCTTATCCTTTGGATCGGTACGTGGTGTCATTGGTGCCCATTTCTTCATCAATGTTTCACCTTCAATGTATTCCATCAAGATGAAAGGAGATCCAATTGGGTTAGATTTATCAGCACCATATGCAAACACTTTTGGAACTTTAACACCAAGTTTCAAATCAACAAAATCCATAGTGGCAACTTCACTTTGAATACGTTTTTCAATTGCGTATTCAGAGTCCAATGGATAAGGTAATCTCAAGACAAAAGTTGTATCGATATTTGTCTCTACTTTGTAAATTCTATGATGCTTACCTTCATGGATTGAGATGAGTTGCTTGATGTTCAACTCTTCATTAGGGTTCAATGTTCCGGTGACTTTTTGAGTCACGTTATGTGGTAAAGTGTTGAAGTTTCTGTCTTTAACACTTGGTGGCACAACTTCTGTACCGGTGGCTCTTGATTCCTTGTAGAGCTCCTCCAATACGGACTTCAGACCAACGAGTGAGAATTTTGTGAATCTCTTCTTCTTTTCAGCATCGTCGTTCTTCAACCACGTACCCCATGTGTATTTGAAGATTGCGTCTCTGTTTGGATCGGACTCGTCATTGATGTTGGTGAACACCTCCTTCGCCTCGCTAGAAATGAAGCGGAGCTGTGAAAGGACAGGTGCGACTCCCTTATTCAGTCTCACAGTTGATCTCAGGATATGAGACCCTGTCAGTCTGGTAAGAGAAAACATTGTGCTGAGTTGGCTGCTCCACAAGAAAGGCCCCATGTCGATGAGAATCAATGCATTGATTTTTTTTTCGGTTTTTCGGTTTGGCGCTCATCGATTTCTTCCTCCGAATCGGCCACTGTGCTGTTAACTAAGGCGGTACATATATAAGCCGGAAGCTGTCAAGCAAAACACAATAAACATAACACATTAAACCACAATACTAACTAACTAGAACTATTATTTTGTAAACTCATATATATACTTATAAACCATTGTAACGCAATACCTTAACCGCGATCGCCTAGCTCCCCTCATACCCATGATGTAGCAGCTGCATACCATAATCAGAAAGATTTCATCTCAGTATCGGAACCCTGGCGTTCAGCTGATAGCTCCACTGAGCCAGCATTGGATGAGCTTTCTCTGTTCAAGAACCGTTCATAATCTGTTGGATGTTCCTTCTCAAACTCGATGGTATCTTCCCCATATATGTCACCATCCATAGACCGAGGAGATCCTGGTCGACTGAACTGTGGGATCATGCTGCTTACACTGATGCTCACGCTCTTCAGACTCTCCACTGAAACTTTATCGTCTTCGTCATTGTTGAGCAGTTCTACTCCTGCGTTCTGTGGTGAGTGTGTCACGTAGTTTGAATACATCTTTTCGATCAGATTTAAAGGATATCCTGGAATACCACGTCTCTTGACCCTTTTCCCCTCGATCCCATCCTTTGTTGCAGTCACTGAGAGACCGGATGTCATAGATGAACGTGATAGTGGACGTGATATAGGTATATGTTGTGCTGTGATCAGTAGCTGGGACTGATCTTCATCCGATAATGAGCTGCTGACCGGTGATTTTAATAAATGAGATGAGTTGCTCTCTGTATCGGAGGTGCTATGACCCACATTGTTACTCTCTCCTTGAAGCGGAGAGGGGTATACCTCTGCCATGATCTTTCCGTTGTCAAGTCTTTGCGTGTATCGTCTGACAGTTTTTAGTCAGATTTGATGTACACTGCAGTATTTTAATGGATCCAGCGCTTAAGAAACAAGGATCACCACTCGTTTAAATGCCAAATTATCTGTTTTGACATCCCATAAATTTGAGATTCCCTTGCAGATAGAGAAGCTGCCTCATTTTGACATGGAAGGCACCCTGGTTAGGGAAGCATCCGCAATATCATGGGGTGCACAACCGTAGAAAAATAATTGACGCTGAGTTTGCTGCCAGAATCTCGCTGTTCTACATTCAAATCACGTGATCACAATTTGGGTGACCTACTTATACAATCCTCACGCCCATAAATCACAATTACCTTCGAAGCTAAAGTATACACTTTTTCTAGTCTAAGTCATTATTATTATTATATTTTCACAAGTTATCAGCTATACAAACATATATGGTTCAGTCCCGCTGGCCCCGCCAGCTTATAGTAAAATGTCAACAATTGACTTCATGATAATCTTTTGATACAAATACATTGACATACCATATTAGGGCTCAAATCTTGTCAAGATCAAATGTACTCATCTTTCTCTCACTTCTTGACCATTTAGTACAAATCCATGTCGATGCATACATATTAACTCTATCAATTGCCCTACCAGAGGTTCTCACGGCTGCGGCTTCACACTTGAACCCATGAGCCTCAAAGTTATCGATATACCATGGTCTTTGTGCTGCAGTTCTTAGCATAACTCTACCACCTTCACAAAGTGCCCCATACAAAGCTTCAATTTCATCGTTGACATCTTGTCCATTTGGATCAAACCAATCCATATGATCCATTATGATTGCAATGGAAATGGTCTTCTTGGACAATCTACGTAATACATTGTTTAAGTAATCCGTATGAAGTCTAATACCTTCCAATGGTGAGTTTTGCTCTCTAGAAAGAACTTTGAAACCTTGCTTAGTCAAGTAATCAGGAGAATTATTTGGGGTATATCTACCTTTCAAGCATAACTGGTAGAAATAGTTGTCGTTCGAGATCAATGAATTTTCAATGATAGGATCCAACGTGTCAATAACGTATTGCAAAATATCTCCCATCATAGTAGCTTGGTTTGCAGGTACACCTAGTGCCTTCCAGAGGAACACTTTGTTACCAACAAGGATCTTACCGACTAAAGTACTGAGCAAGACAGGACGAATGGAACTCTTCCATATTTCTCTTTGTTCGTTCAAAGTTTTAGCTTTACAAAGTTCGGATACTTTGTCTGTAAGACCTGAAATTGCAAACACATATCTTGCTAGTCTTAAGGCCCATCTTGTGGACCCTGTGTCATATAGACCTTTACCATTTGGATCGAACGCTTTAGGACCTTTAGATAACCAGTATTGTAAAGCATTTGAGGACATATGTGGTGATAATTTGGAAATCAAAATCTCTTCAAACTTATCAATCTTACCATCACCAAACATTCTCCACATATCACCATGTCCTAATGCTGTCAATGCAGCTAATTTCAACTCCACCAAATGACCTTGACAAGGGTTCAAATCAACACCATGGATCCTTCTTGGAGGATTTGGTAAGGTTGCATATGACAAGATATTATCACCTGCAGATGTTATTGCCAATACTGTATCTTTTGAAGTCATGTTAAGAATAGCAGCATCTTCTCTTGGATCTTCCCATGTAAATGCATAGATGTATTGATTTTTGAAACATTCATAAACGTCTGAAAGCTCATCATAGTAAACTCTCCAAGTCTGTTTCTGATAGAACAACGAAGGATATGGAAGTCCCTTTTGTGCATTATCAATTGCTGCTTCGAGTGCCTTTGAAACTGGAGAATCCTCATTTCCCGATGGTTGGTTCTTCTTTGGGTCTATTGGTGCAAGATATGGGGACTCTGTGGCCAAAGAATTGAATCTGTACATCAACTGGGCATCTTGTTGCTTATTAACTCCGATCCAGATATAGAATGGGATTCTACCTAGTTTGTTGTTGTAACGATTTACCGATTTCACTGTACCGAATTTGTACTCGAGGTATTCTCTTCTTGAAGGATCCAAGAACACTTTATCGAACTCAAACCAAGCTCTCCAAAAAGTTCTGAAGATCCATGGAACATGACGATTAACCATTCCTCCCAACGTGTTTGTTCTTCCTATGGAGTTTGACTCCGACTGAACGCCAAAGTCCACGGTACAGATTATCCCAGAATCAGGGTTCAACAAGCTCTCCGCATGATCAACAGCAGAATGATAAAGTGGGATCATCGACAAAGAATACGAGAAAGTGATCAAATCAGCGTACTCATGTGGGATCTGGAAAGTACACGCATCACCACAGATGATGTGGACGTTCTTCCAGCCTTGCTTTTGAGCTCTTTCTCTAGCAACCTCACACAACGAAGTTGAAAGATCAACGAGGTAAACAGCAGCAAAGTTCTCACTTAGACTGGCAACTCTCTTGTCCATTTTCTCAATGTTTAATCCAGTACCTCCACCAATGTCAATCCAAACCAATTTTTTATTACTTGGGTTATGTGCCTTAACATGGGCAAAAGCCAATTTTAGTGCATCATCACGGCCTTGTAAAAGAATCTCACGTGTTGTATCGTAAAACTTTGCCTGTGTCTTATAGAAATGCTCCAGATTGTTCTGATGGTCTTCATGGACTTTTCTCGATGTAAACGGTTTGACAAAACATGCCCAGATGAACACAGAGAATGACTTCAGTTTGTCGTTTGTGAAGAATAGGGCAAGCGTGGAAACTGTTGCAAGGATGGAAACCGCTGTTTTGATCTGGATGAACTCTTCGAATGAGTCTTTGAGCTGGGTAAGCTGAGAGAAAGTCTCAGCGTACACAGATGTCATTGTAGTGTTGGTGCTTCTTCTTAGTTGAATGATGAGAGCTTAACAACAGCACACAACCTTCCATTATGTGAAACAGGGAAAACTGCGTTGGCTTGTCATTTGGCCTCTATATATATATATATAATAACTATCAGTCGTTAATGATGTTTAATATCGCATCGGATTCTTTGACACGTGTGACGCGTTCACTATAGTTAACTATAATATTCATTTTTGGCGTAGTGCGAGTTTAACTTAGCACGCGCTAGTGATTCTCGATTCCTACAAGATACTGCACATAAAACTTCTCAAGTCTGCAAGGTACTCTGTCATGTGCAAATCTTTGACTCACTGGATTCATACTAATTCAGTCTTCTGCACTCGATCTGAGATGAATCATGAAACTCTGCCAGTTTTAATGAGGTTTGTACTGCTGCTCGAAAAACGTGTCTGGGGACTCTGTGATAATTTGGTGATCTGACGCACGTTTTGTGCCAAAAATTGAAGGCTCATGAAGAGCACATGCAAGAAAATTGAACAGCGCTGTTATGCTCTGAGAGCGTGTTAATGGTGCTTGTTTTATATAAACACGATCAGTTGACGGCGATTTAGATGATCAATGACCCATTATGATTACAATGTATCGAGTGTCTAGATTATTCATCGCACCCCTCGGGCCTCATTCTTGGTAACGGACCGTTGAGCCTGTATATTATATTTAGATCGTATCGATCTTATATAAGCCGGCTACACTTCCCCGTGATAAAATCTCACACCAAAAATATCATATCGCCCAAATTCTCTTAATGTTGTTAATGGGCGTCATCAAATGCTCAGACCTTCAACAGCCGCCCAACAGAGGAACCCTATCTAAGATGTCCCTGAGTGCGGGCAAACATCGGGATGTACTTCACATCATTGAATCTACACTCTGCTCTTTGTCATCTTCGCTCAATCGCTAGGCGGCTAATCGTATTTTAGTGGACTATATAAACAGATGCTAAGAAGATACATTTAATTTCAATATCCCTACTCCCTCATATGAAGAAAGCACCACACAACAAGCACCCTCTACACATCTACAACCATGTCGTTTGTCTCTGTCCCTCAGAAGACCAAAGCAGCGGTCACAACGTCTATCTCTCAAGAACAAAGCCAGAAATTGTTACACACAATGTTAAAGATGTCTTTCGGATGCGTTGCATTTCTTCGTGGTTTATTCACCGATGATAATTTTGTTGATCAAAGATTCGTTCCACGTAAGTTCGAAAAGGATTATGACCCAAAAGATCCAACTATGAAGGCAGATTCTATACGTGTCAAGACATTGGCAAGAGGTAAATCACCACAGGTTGATATGTTCTTAGATTGGATCGATGAAGGTGTTCTTGATGC
>JAJLRR010000288.1:0-12859 GCA_030567175.1 Williopsis lachancei
GTGATATTCTCAATGTCTCAATCCCATCCAATATACGGTAATTACAGTTCCTTATCCCAACAGGTAGTCCTCGTAAATTTATCCAGGGCCTGCAAAGTTCACTATGAAAGAAATATACCGGCAGAACTTTGTCCACTGTCAGATCTCTGACTCCTTGAAGGCACTTCCAGTCAACGTGCCTAAGGGAAGATTGAGCCGAAAGCTCTCCCAAAAAGAGCACAACAGTGTGAAGCTTTGTAGGCGGTGTTATGAATTCAATTTGGTCGATTTTCCGAAGCGGCCAGTCCATACCCCTAATATTGGAGGTTATGATAGCTAATTATGACTCCATGTTGGGTGCATCGATGATAATCCTGTACAGCGGTCTCAAATAAAAGTATCTTTTATATAGATACAAACCAAATGTGTTGAGCCACATCCGCTTATATGTTTCTTTCATGTGACCGCTAAACAGAGAAATGCTCACATGGGAACCTGTTGTATAAACATCTTTCAGTGAAACAACATCATCTACTAGCAGCACTTCGCAAGGAAAGTAAAATGGCTTCTCCGGTCTTTTGATCTCCGGGTAACCAAGTTCAGATGTATTTCTGATATTTGGAAAGTAGTGCAATACGCCTGAAAGACTTATATACCACAGTTGCAACCCAGGCTCAAAGGTGATATTTTTCCAGATGGAGAGAGTGTGTTGAAGGCAGTTCCAATCCTCAGGAAACTGTACTTCAATCACCAAGCGCAAAACGGGGCTTGAACGTCCTCTGAGTACTCCTCCGGGGCTAGACACCTCATCATCTGTCCCACCAACTATCTTAAACTCGCCATGAAATGCTCCACAGTTGGAAATGACAAGCTTTTCAACAGCTGAAATATCGATACGCAAACCTCTTGGAAGAAGTACATGAGCGAGACGACCTCCGTAGGCTTTCAGGTTAGCACTGGCGGTACCTCTCGGGTCATGGCTTAGATCAAGACAAGGAACTAATGTAGAGTGCCAACCGACTGCGTGCAATAATGTTTCCAGGTGATAAAGAGAATGAGTTCCCCTACAAAAGCTATCTCCGAAACACTCATCCTGCCCTGGAGTAGGGATAACTATGTGGATGAAATTGTGCCACATGCCGAAGCCCTTTGTAGACAGAAGCATCTCTGATTGTACCGCTCTATTCAGCCTTCGAGAATGACTATTACCCTGTAAAACAGCTTGAGGCTCTTTCTCCTGTGGTCTCACCAGCTCCTCGTGTAATGACACATTAAAGTTCACATAGTTAGCACGACTGAACTTAGTAGGTGCTTTGTTCACATAGCTAACACGATTGAACTTAGTAGGTGCTCTGTCCACTATTCTGAGAGTCTGAAGTAGAGGTTCGCAAATGTCCTTAGACCACTTGTCTCAGCGGGTTTATCACCTTGATATCCTCTGGTCTCCGCCTTTCGGCTCTGTGATACTGTACATATGTTCCAATTGGTGTATTCTTTAAGAAAAACATAAACTTGCCAATGTCCGTTATACCCAAGAGCGTGATGATTCTGAATTGGAGCTCCAATGGAAGATCAACCAACCCAGTGGGCCCTTTCTTCTCGGTGCAGTTGGTCTTTGAGGTGTTAGCTGAGGCTCGACATTTGGCTTTTAGTCTCTGTAGAATGGAGCATTTAGCTCTGCTGTTAGGTCTAGACGTGCTCATCAATGATTGCAAGCACCGATTATTTGAGAAGTAGAAACTATCAATCTGAACAGTTTGTAAGCTTAGTTGAACTAGAAGGGTTGAGGTATTCTTTTGATCCTGAACAATGGGCCATAATTGCAGTGAGAGCATACAATAACAGTGCTCGATAATATATGAGAGAAATATTTAGCTTGCAGCAGCAGGTATATGCGCTTCGTACGTCTTTAACTCCGCGCACTATCTAACAATTATGCATGTGCACCTGCAAAAGAAGGTTTATATATTTTCGCGTACTGTTTGCTTTAACTAATGGCTTATATAAAAAGCAGATACATCGTATTGTCATCATTACGAGGACTACCAGCGCATTCAGCTACCAGGAGACAGGGTACTCAGTAGAGCTTCAGTCCCTGTCGTGTGTGTGCTTTTTTCTGTTAGCTCTTAGCTAGTCTTTTACAATATATTAAAGCAGGACCAGCTGCACGATATTATATAAGTTGAACTAGAGGATCAATGTGAGTTTCATATACAGAAGCCAGCAACGTCTGGTTCTTATATTCAGCCAGAAGATATTGCATTGATAAGAAGGAGCTGAATCTTTAGTTAATGAAGTACAGGTAGTACTGATATTTCTAGCTGACGTGATATTTCTAGCTGACGTGATATTTGCAGGTGTCAGCTCTGTATGAATTGAATCGTCTGATTATATTGCACCTACGCGGTCCATCAAGGTGTGTTAATTGTCGGCTTAACTGCAAATTAACAAAGTCTACGAAGCAGCTGGTCACGGACTGTCTGATGATCCAATGGCTAGCCCTGTATACTTGCAATTCATCGCGCAACACGTCGTCAGCTAGCTGTTGCTAGTTATATGTACAAATATACTAATTCTATAATTCCAGTGCTGGAGCGAATTTTATCTACACGACTACCTGCACAAACTGTCTTATATGTATATAGTCTACGGAGGTTATCACACTATATGCACCTAATACCAGATATGACTACATACCACGCTAGTTGTACGACTATATATAAAAGATGGGTTTCACATCTTGGAGGATACACAGGAGTAGTAGTGTACAACAACATGCTCAAGATGTTAAAATTAAAGGTACTATCTACTACACATAGCTAGGTATACTACATAACATCATACATACTAATAGACATTACCATATGATCACACCAGCGCTCATATCCACCACCAATATCTTCTCTCCTTAGTAATCCTAACCAGCTAACACCTTGACACAAACTACTTGATTTAATAACGATATAAAACCTTCTTGTATTCTTTCTTCTTTTCCTTGTCGTTTCTGAAGGATGGATAGTATATAGGATGTATATATGATCTATATATAAGCAATGCAGTTGAAACAGTTCTTAATGACGAGTATATGCCACACACGCAGATGATGTAAGAAAGAAAGCAAGATAAATATATTAATGTACAGTAGTTGATGAATGATGGGTAATGGTGGATGAGACGATAATGACCATGTTTCTTTAAGTCATTTAATCTTTTGATTTCTTTGACTTCTTGTCTTTTTTCTCCTTCTTCTCTTTCTTTTCCTTTTTAGACTTCTTCTCCTCCTCCTCGTCATCATCTCTCTTTCTCTTCTTGTCCTTCTTGTCCTTCTTATCCTTTTTCTCCTTCTTTTCCTTCTTTTCCTTCTTTTCCTCCTTCTCTTCTTCTTCGTCACTTTCATCATCAGAGTCAGCCTTTGTGACATCAGCAACAACGGCATCGGCGTCAGCGTTATAAGCACGAGCCTCAGAAATTTCAACCTTCTTTTGTTCACGGACAACCTTGGATGTTGTTCTCATGTCTCTACCTTCCAAAGCAGAAAGACGAGCCTCAACCTTGGATCTAACCTCAAGACCGATTTCACCAGAGTCGTCTCTCTCCTCGGAAAGAGCGTCGTAACGAAGGGCAACAGCAGCCTTAGCAGCAAGTACTCTAGCAATCTTACCTTTGTTTCTACCAGAGGCTTGACCGACAAGGGAAGCATGGTAGAGTAAACCGTACTTTGGTGTGTCGTGTTTGGTCTTCAAAGCTCTAAACAATGCCTTCTCAGCACCCAAGATTTGGATGGTGGAAGCTGGAGCCTTGGCCAATGAGATAAGAGATCCGGAGTGGGCGATCAATCTAGCACCAACCAACTCACCAACCAATTGTGTTAAGTTTGGAGCAATGGCTCTCATTCTTGAGGATAAATATTGTGATAGTTTCTCTCTGTAAGCGGCAAACTCAACAATTTGGTCAGCAAGGGCCTTGATGTTGAGCAAATCAATGTCTGTGATCTCAGTACCCATGGAGACTTCAGCAGCGGTCTTGACTCTCTCTTCGGCATCTTCCGGTAAGATCTCACTGAGGTCTGTCTCGGCAGCGTTTGATCTGACACCCATGGTTAGGATGATTCTAGCATAAGCAACAGAGTCGGTGATGATCTTAGCCAACTCTGGGAAATGCCATCCGTACCACTCTTTACATCTCATGGCATAAGTGTTCAATTCTTTGTCCAAGTCATCCAACAATGCAATAGCCTGGATGATCATGGTATCAACTTTATCAGCAGAGAATTTTAATTTATGACGACCGATAGAATGGGCAAGACCAAGAGACATCTTGGATAAGTCAGAGTCTGAAAGACCTGGTAAAAGGTCTGGCAAATGCTCTCTTACAGCTCTGTATAAGTCCAAGGTGACAGCATCAGAGACAACGTTCAAGTTTAAACCCAATTTGTTGATAGCGTTGGCCAACTTTGTCTCAGAGACGACTAAAGTGGTCTTCTTATCGAGCTTGACCTCGTTTAATAGTTTTTGTAGTTGGTCAGAGACTTTACCCTCGATGACACTGTTTACTTCTTCCAAAGCATTAGCAGCAGAGTTGAACTTTGAGAAGGCTGATACCTTGAACTGGGAGAGAACTTTCTCTGTGGTATCCAAGTCGGTGATGAGACTTTGAGACTTGTAGATCTTCTTGTCAGCAGCCTTGAGCAAGGCATAACCAGCTGCGGTTTCAGTAAGAACGTAAGCCATCTTTCTCTCTTTGTGTTACCTGTAGTGGAGTGTGAGGTTTGAAAGTGTGTGTGCTTGTTCCTGCTCTTCTTTCCTTCTTCAAACAGCTTTCTTCTTCTACCAGCACTAGAAAAAAAAAGTTCCGTATAATTTGCACATAAAATTTTATTTCACTTCACAACACCAGCTGGGTTTTTTCAGTTTTGCAGAGGCTTTGAAATATTTTTTTTTTAAATGGCCGCAATTTGCAGGTTTTTACTATGGGCTGAAGTAGACTTATGTCTCAATACGGTAACAGAGGTTTGCCCTTTTGACGTTTTCTGTCTTTTTTGGCCTTTATTGGGCATTCATTTTCGTGATATTTTCGAGATGACTTTCCTATTACGGAAATGTGTGTCGCTGAATATAACCGCTTACGGCAATATCAATATTTTTTGTTTTAGTTTCTTTTGCCTTATGTATTCAGCTTTCTGGGTAGAATTTAAAAGCTTAGCCCACTAATTATATGGCAGCTGCCATTTTTTCACATGTGCAAATTGTTATACGAAGAATTATCTGATTCCTTTTTCCCTCTATAAATTACTACCAAAATTCCACGATTTGCAGCTCTTAAACACCAGAAAAAGCTGCGTAGAGATAGCGTTAAAAATCCATCAGTTGAAACTGGTAAACAAACGTCAACAACGCTAACAACAACTCACGATAAATAAACAAAAGAATCTTCGGCAGAGATCTCAACCCGCTCACTACCACACGCACAAGACACCCCGGATCGTACGCAGTCTAGAGGAACGCTAGCATCACGACTACACACAGCCGAAGACGTATTCATCACACGGACTCTCCATCTGTCTCTCTCGCCCTCTTTTAATCACTCTTTCTGTCTGTATCTGATCCACCACCACCATTACCGATAAAATGTCCACGACATCTTCTGCGCTGCCACAGCGCATGACAAGAGCAAGGGCGGCTAGACAGAATCAGCAAGACTCCGCTAGGGACAACGAGAAGACAAGATCAACGCTTTCGACATCTGCGTCGTCGTCCTCTGTATCGCTCGAATCCAACGGCTCAGAACTATCTTCGCCCTCAACAGACTCGGATTCCTTGACTGACGCATCCACGCTCGCAACTACAACGGCCGGATCAAACTCTGTGCCCTCAAAAGTGGACGGTAACGATGCCGGTGAACATCTCTCCGCTAGCGATGATGCAAACACTAAGCTTGAACCTCACGTACTCTTGACCGCCCACAGCATATTTGGTGACTATGTCAGAAAGCATGAGATCCCAAGAAAGGTATTCCACAGCTCGATCGGCTTCATAACGCTCTATCTGTACACACAGGGAGTACAGATCGACAACTTCCCAATATACTTCCATACGTCGTTTGCCATAATATTCAGTCTTGACTTGTTGAGGTTCTACTCATCCACTTTTAACTATTACTATTGCCAGGTTAATGGATTTTTAATGAGAGAAAAGGAAGTACATGGCTTTAACGGTGTACTATGGTATATCCTGGGCTTAGATTTTGCATTTACTTTTACAACAAAGGACATTAGCGTTCTATCGGTGCTATTGCTAAGTTGGTCAGATACTGCTGCTTCTACTTGTGGTCGTTCATTTGGTCATTTGACACCTAAAATCGCAAGAAACAAATCCTTAGCAGGTTCAATGGCTGCATTCGCAGTTGGTGTTCTATCGAGTTATCTCTTCTATGGCTACTTTGTACCTAATTATAACCAATTCAATGAACCTGGTGCGATCTTTTGGACTCCTGAAACGAGTTATTTAAATCTGAATACGATGAGTCTATTGGCTGGATTTGTCGCTGCTCTATCGGAAGGTATCGATTTGTTCAGCTGGGATGATAATTTTACCATCCCTGTGCTTTCAAGTATATTCTTTTACTTGGTTATATCTGTCTTCCATAAATGAAGTACTGTTTATAAGACACGTATAATCACTATAACAATATGCATATGACGATCACCCCCAGAAATGTTCTGAGTATAGCCATGATAACAATATAACAACTGCAAATATCTCATTCATTTCGTTCTAGTTCAATTCTGACTAGTACTATAATACTAGGTACCATTACTAGTGGTAATAACAATTCATTGCCTAATTATTATTCACCCGACAATATAAGTTTTCACGTCCAGGCTCATTCTGCAAGTGCAGCTTAATTATCTATAGATACATAATAATATTAATATACACATCAAAGACTATACTATAAATAGCACTATACATTCTTCAATTTAACAACCATACAGCTTATGTCTACGTCTTGATAGAAATAAAATACACTTGTACAACTCTACACTTTTCATATCAAAGCATTATACATGATATTTTGAACCGATAATGTAAATTATAAACACAATCCCCTCTCTACCACAACACACACAAACTTCCTACGATTAAAACCATTAGATTGAAATAGCTTAGTAGAAGGTGGTTGGTCTCTTGGCAGCGTAAATGGCCTTGGTCTTGTTGACACGGTGTGGCAATGGGAACTTCAAGTCCTTTGACAAGAATTGCTTGACGTATTGACGCTTGACATCCTCAGTCTTTTCAAGCTCAACAACCTTCAAGATGTGGATTGATCTAAATCTGGCTCTGTGACGAGCAGCCAAGTCCTGGTACATGGTCTCAACAGCACCAACTCTGGTGACGTCTCTGAACTCCTTGTACAAGTTGTGGGTACCGGATCTGGAGTCGTAACGGATCCAGATACCGAAGTTCTTGACCTTGGTTGGGTGGGACTCGGAGATGACGTTGACAGAAACAATCTCACCAGAGGCTCTCTTAACCTTGTGCAATTTTTGGAGGAAGTACCAGTAACGAGACTTGGCGACAACCTCGTTTGGAGCAAAAATTCTCATACGGAACAACTTTGGCTCTGGAACAGACTCAGTTGGGAGACGACGACCAATAACTTGGTACTCAGTAAGACGAGACACTATAGCAGAGGAGGAACATTGTTAGTAAAAGAAAAAAACAATTTGAAAGAGGTATAAGACTGAGACGAGTGGTGGTGATTGAAGATGACCATAGATGAGAGATTGATCATGGGACAAGTGGATCAGTTACGTACATTATTGGTCTGGCATCATTGTATAGATTTACTGTGATCTGGCTCGCCTCTCTGGTTTTGCATAGCTGAAGTGATTCATGAGTTCAGATATAACTATACGTAATATGTGTATACCACTTTAATCCGCATTCAATTTCATGTGATGAGAGAGCTCCAATAAGATGTAATCCGCCCGGTTCGAGCTTATGTCTATTCATTCTGTTGATACATTCTGTTGATCTAAGCCTTCTGTGCGATAGGAGTTCTAATGTAGTTATCATTCCTGTGTTCGTAAGCCTATTTCTGTTCTATATCCAATTCTCCAATGTTATGATGTTTCTTGAGGGTCTCACGGTGTCATTATTTCACTCCAGCAGGTCGGTTATTCTCATATTTATCCACGTATCTATCCATCGTTCATTCGTCTAGTCATTATACCATCATATCGTGGTCACATACTTTTTGGCTGATTGATCTTAGTGATTCAGTATCGTTATTGGAACTTGATGAGAAAGGCCAGTTTTTCACTTCAATTTTGTTTGTACCCACAGGAAGCTGGGCCTGCAAAACTCCAAGAGACTGCAAAAACGCAAAACGATGCATACTATGGGGTGTTTGGATGTTCGCGAACACCGCCATATTTTCGTACGATGTGTTGAATTGTTATTCCCTGGTAGGTGACACATATCGGCTTTATAAAAGGACTGCCGATATCTAGCACCTGGACATCATATGATTAAGAAACTCGACCCTCTACTTTGTCACGTGCAGTGTTAAAGACCTAATCAAATATCAAATGCAAAATATATATAACTGATGTCCCAAGATCTACAAATGTATGACATTACTAAAGTCTAAAATATATCATTATAACCACCAATGAAAAGAGTTGTGATAGCACTAACTCCTATCACCATGCAAAATATGTTAAATGTTTCAGCAGACCTTCGATGTATGCAAAGAGAATCAGAATAAATGTAAAAAGGTTATGGACTCGATTAGTTCTCAACAAGATATTCAAGTAAAAGATGACCAATATTGAACAAGTAAAAGATTAAAAAAATTAATTGAGGGTTAGGAAGAGCACAGCTTAGAATTTGAACAACAATTCTTTCCTAGTTTTCGGTGGCCACTGGAATGCCAGCAGGAACCTCGGCTGGAACATCAGGATAGTTGGCCTCTGCAATCTCTGATGTTGTATTCTCTGGGTTTGAAGAAGAATCAGAGTGTGTTATAAATGGAACCATCTGAACGCTTGTTGACCATGCTTCTTTGATCAAATCGATACTTGAAGAGTACGTGACCATCAGTGGAGCAATCATCCAGTTGGATTTTTCCTTTGCCATGTTCTCCTTGAAAACATCTGCAACATGAACAGTGTAAGTATATGGCATTGTAACGATCTCAGTCTTCTTGTTCAAACAGATTGGAATTGAACGCTTAGAAACGTTTGCTGTTAAGTACATCATCTTTGAAATCTCTGTGTTTGCATCGCAAGTAAATGGAACCGGTTCTTCTGGCAAATTCTTGGTTGCAAACTCCTCAATGTACTTGTTAACTGGTTTAATCACAGGATCCAATGTGCTTCTAACCAATGGTTTACCCTTAGTGTCGTAAATATGCTTGTTGTAATAAGAACGAACGTCATGGACCATTTTTCTTGCAGGAGATATCACTGTTCTATCAACAGTCTCTTCTGTCCATTCAACAGCTTGATGGGTGGTCTGTTCAATCTGGATAAAAGGACTTGCCACCAGTTCACCAACGGTCTCGAAAGT
Organism: Williopsis lachancei; assembly: GCA_030567175.1. Classification (NCBI taxonomy): domain Eukaryota; kingdom Fungi; phylum Ascomycota; class Saccharomycetes; order Phaffomycetales; family Wickerhamomycetaceae; genus Williopsis; species Williopsis lachancei. The sequence continues at coordinate 9,555 of JAJLRR010000288.1, forward strand.
TGCAGACTTGACACAAGGAGCAACGTATTCAACTGCAGCCAATGTATGCTCACCAATGGAATCGATGGTCTCAACAACTGGCTTCAAAACAACTTGTTCATGGGCATATGCATTAACTGGCTGTAACATTGTGGTCTTTTTCTCTTCAAAAGCCTTAACATATGGAACTTTTTGAATCAACTCCACAGTTTCTTTAACCATCGGATAAGTCAAGACGTGTTCAGTCGTTTGAAATATTGTTTGATGCTCATTGTTGTGTGGCGCATTGTCAGATGTGACCACTGGAGTTTCCTCCATTTGACCTGTTGTTCTGTTCATCATACACTCAGATGGGATTTCTGGCGATTGTTCTTGAGGAGTTTGAGACTCGTTGACTGGTTGTGACATGTGTAATGCTTTGAAAGACTGTTTGACCTGGTAGTAGAAAAGATGATACCTAACGACTAAGTCTAATGGCCTTGGATCGATATAAAGATTGCTTTGCTTTAGTTTGAACGGTCTGAAGTATTTGTGAGCTAAATCCGTCTTGAAAGGATGTAATAGATGTAAATTTGGCTTTAAGTGTGTTTGTATGAGTGGGCGTAAGAGTTAGCTTGTCTGTCTGTTCTGAAGAGCTGGAAGTTTTGGATGGTTCGTGAGAAGGACGGTTGAAGGGTATCTGACAATTGAGCTCCTTTGCACTATTTATATCCCATTTGCTATGTACTGCTAATTAAAATTAGGTATAACACAAAACGCCAATTGAGACATTAGCCGAGGTGTAATATAGCTGATGCCACAAAAGTGAAGTGGACAATAGCCACTAACACCCTAGCAATAGAGCCCCTTGCATAAAGTAACGGCTTAACTCTTATTAGCTGTCACGGGCTTCATTGCCACACGCGGAACTCGAAAGCTGATAAGTGGGAGCACGCCCTGTCCAGAGTGACGAGTCCTACTCAAAATCACATGCCAGCACGGCGGCACAGTATATAATGAACCTAATGTTGGCTCGGCGTAGCTCTAATCACTGCTTTGTTTTGCTGTTGTTCTTGGACCTTTGTTTACATTTTGCGATAGGAAATATAGTTCGACACAAAAAAAAAATCCAAGATCTGTTTACATAGCAACGGTTTTGATATAGGCACCTAATAACAGTTGTGTTTTTTCTTTTTTTTTGTCTTTTGTTTGGAATGTTCCGCACGAGCTCTAAATTTTTAAAAAAACAAAAAATTGTTTCCTTTTCCTTTTTACCAATTACTTTTTTAAAGCACGCTATATATATTTTCTTCGTTGTCCTGGAAATCGAGCTTTTGTTTTGATTTTAGAAGCACTAGTTCAGTTATCGGCACCATAGCTACAATTTATATTTGTTATCTGTATTCATCCCCAGACTCAGAGCATCAACACATTTCTAGCTGGACACGATCAGGCGGGTAATATAAGAATCCAGGAAAACGAGCACCAATCCACTTATTCGCTCTTTTCAGTTCACTCTTGCCAGCGGTTTTCGACTAACGGTGTAAGTTCAGATCAGACCCATAGTCCCACTTGCTGCACTATATTATCATCCTCAACATTCCCACTTCTTGACCACGGCGGCTAAGCAATAGTTGTCTTGTTTGGAGAGACAAGAGGCTATTACAGATGTCACATAGCAACCCACAAGGATCATCACTGGATATACACACATTTGATGGCGCTGATATAAGGACTTGTACTACTCTACCGGAATTTGAATCGTTTGACTCCTCGATATCCAGAGAAGAAGCTGATAATAATAGTACCAATGATGATGACCACGATAATGTCGTCAATATCAGCATGACCAACATCGATGAAGGTGATATATCTACGGTTATAGATGAAGAGAAAAGACTTGAATTGATCTTGAATTCATCTGATAATAATGCCATAATTGAGACTTTGAAACTGGAAGTTTCACCGATGAAATTACTTGACAATAGAACCTTGGCAAATGTTCTTTCTACTGACGAAGGAGAAAAAGAGGAGGAAGATGAATTTCCGCTGTTCCCAGATAGGATAGTCAACAATGATGAAGTGATTGAAGAAGAAGAACGTCTGTTAACGACACCGGAGAAGAAGATGGTAGTGCTACCGATACAGTTGAGCACGCCAGATTATTCAGATGATCAACATGATCATACAGATGAGGAAGAATCCGAGGCTGAGGAAGAACTATCGCCCATTTCACAGTTAAAATCACAATATTCACAAGTTCCAACAAAGATCCCCGTACCCGCTGTTAATGTAACACAGATCAATGCAGTACTGCAATCCAGAAGACGGTCAAAGAGACTTGAACATAAAGATGTTGATCATGATAGGATCAAATGTACACCGATCGATGATAAACTCTTTGAGAATGGATTAAAGTTGAAATCTGTATTAAGACAGCCATCACAGCATATGTCCTGTAATATCAATAATATCAATCTATTTGTTGATTGTCAATCAGGTTTATTACATGAAGCAACAAGATATGCAACAGCATTAAACGCATTAAATGGTGAAGGTGTAACTTTACCAAAATCTGAAGATGAAGTTGTAAAAGTTCCAATTTTTGGATCAAGAAAGAGTCTGAAGAATGGATTAAGTAAGATGGCTATTGTAAAGAGTCTAAGGTTAAAGATCAACGGTAAGGATAAAAATAACGATATTGGGAATAATGAAGGTAATGGGAGTGATATGAATGAAGATAACGATAATAGTAATGACAATGACGATGATAACAAAAGTAAAAATAGAAAAAGAAGAGTTGAAAATAACGAAGAAGGTATGAATTATGAATATAATAACACCAGACAATTAGGATTCTATACAAAGACACAATATAATGAATTTTGTGCTAATAGAGTACGTCATCAGATGAATGGTGTTTATGGTATCAATAATAAAGATACCATAAGTTCTGTATCAAAGAATATGATACCATCAACTTCAAAAGTAATGAAGATTTCATATAGTGATTCTCCAAGAAGGACAATGATGAATAGAGATGGTATGGCTAATAGTTCTGTTGGTAAGAATAGTACTGATTCCTCTAATCGTGTTTCTGTGGATAAGAATCAGAAGAAGAGTGTAAGATGGTCTGAAGATTTAGAGTGGTGATTGTAATAACATAATTCATTAATGTATAACTTATAGAAAGCACAATAGATATTGGGGTATAGTCAATTAGGGTCGGATGTAATATAACTGTTAATTGCTAAATACTTCTAGTAGATGTGATAGTAGCTAAATGTAATTCCGGTGCCCTACAGAAAATGTGAACTACTAGTTGATCCAGCAGGTCTGTAGTACTT
>JAJLRR010000289.1:0-11898 GCA_030567175.1 Williopsis lachancei
GGTGAGTCTTGCCTATGCCTTTACATATAGTGCTGATAGTTTTCCAGATGGTGTTTGTATGGGGAGCAGTTATCCTCGCTGGGATCACGATGAGATGAGTCCCTCAGTTTGGTAAATTACAACACGAGCTTTGACGTTATGGCATATATTTTCAGCTCAGACTGTAAAATCGACACTTTCCTGTAATTTGACCAAGACAATATTTATATCTAGCACTAATTGTCTCTCCGCAAAAGAAACGACGTCATAACGTCTTATAACGGTAGAGCAGGGGGAAAAAACACAGAACTACGGACAATAATTCGTAGCGCATAGGAAAAAAAAAGTAGCTGCAGCAGTAGAACGATCCGCCATAAAAAAAGCCCAGGGTAATGAGCAGCAAATCTCCCACCAAAAAAAGCACAGCTCGAACAAATATTTTAAAGCTTTGCTGCGCGTACCATATAATTTGGTGCCTTACTTACCATGAAAGAAAGTATGTACTATATTATTGACAATTTATGACATCATAGGAGAGGCTTGAAAGGAGCTCGATTGTTTCGAGGTTTCAGCCCTGAATCTAAAGAATAGAACGAGCAGTGCTAATTCTTTGATGCTTGATCGGTTATAATATCACAGCTAGACGTACGTCTTACAAGTCTGTACAGTCTACAATAGTGACTAGATCCAGTTGACGTATTGGAGTTTACTTGTTATGTTGTTATTGAGGGAAAAGAAAAGCGGATGCTTCATATAGCGACACTAGCTGTCATGCATGTTACTATTTTTAGAGACACACAAAGAAATAAGATCTGATCTGTTATAAGCCCCGATTATTGTTCATGAATCATCAGTAATTATATGTACCGGCTGTTTTCGACAAGAGCTCCGGCATAATATTACATCATGACTGATCGAAGCTAATACGATTATATTATCATGAACTAAACATCAATCGATGATCATGTTACAGCTACAGCTAAAGGCGCTGAACCATTAATTTATAATATTTATATATATATATACTCACAGTACTAGCTAGACGTAGTACTCATGCAGCGCACGTCGATCCCATTAATGTCATGAGAAATATTATAATATCAGCAGCTTGTCGACGTCGATCCACATGATTAATAATATCGGCTAAGTACGCTAATACGTCGCTATATTATATATAATAAATCGGAATCAATAAACCATGCTAGCCGGTTCTGATCGTGATCAATATTTAAATTCAGGGAATGGGACCTAAGGCCTTAGTTTGGCGCTAGCTAGTATTGATGTTTTTTCTGAAAGGATCGATTTTATATATTTATGTGACACAAAACCGTCATAATCCCCACAGAATTCTTATTTTCATGATAACCTTTTTTTAACTAATTGATCTTAATTTTTGAAAGTTTGAGCATTCAACATTTTGAATTAGATCAACAAGCAGCACAGGCGGTTGACTTCAGACACACAGCGGTTGCGAACAGTCAATAGAACTGTAATACTTAAGCTTTTGTCAGTCTTTTACTTACATTAAGGAAACAGAACACAATGTATCTAGATACCTTTCAATTGTTATAATTGGGCCGCTGGTGACAGCCCACAGATACTAGCCATACCAACTCGATTCTAACTATTACTCGGAGCGTCTACAAGAAACAAATTTTATTACCAGGTGCTTTAAAGAAGTTGACGGCTGTTATCTGAGATTTTGAACGACAGGCATAGGCATAGGCATATAAAACTTTGGAGTTTTAGCCGCCGTATTTGGACTTCATCGAGAGAGCGAGAGGTTTATGTTCATAACAAGAATCATTATCGATTCGCTCTGTTGGATATTGTTTATCACGTTTTTTGGTATAACGTACTACTTTTGAGGATTCAAATCTGTTGTCGTATTTAAAGATGCCCCATTTGAGCTTGACGCATCAGCAGCCTAGGTCGAGATCTCCTAAAAGAAAAGTGATCCCACCTGATATTGACTGCCCTCCTTACTTCTTACCATTGCATTCTCTTGAGAATAACTACAAAGTTGTAAGCGATTTGGGTAATGGAAGTTTCGGAAATGTATCTTTGGCCAAAAGCACATACCACCTAGATGATTTGTCCAGGTTCAAACCTTTTCATGAAACATTGTTGGATAGAACTTCTGACTTTTCTGTTGAAAACCACATGAACAAGAGTAGCCGCTTGGTGGCTATCAAGACAATGAACAAAAGATTAGAGAAGTTGAACGATTATCTGAGAGTGAAAGAGGTCAAATTTATTCTCGCAGTACCTTATCATAAAAACTTGGTTCAGATATACGAGATGTTTATTGATGATTTAAACTACCAATTGCATATAGTAATGGAAGTTATGGATCGTAACCTTTATCAGTTGATGAAGGGAAGGAAAAATAACAAGTTCTCTCGGTCCACTTTGAAATCAATTCTTTCACAGGTCCTCAATGGTATCCGTCATATTCATAGAAATGGGTACTTCCATCGTGATGTTAAGCCTGAAAATATCCTTGTCTCTCCATCCAACAGGTTCTACGACGAGGAATATCTACAGTCACACTCCAACAGATTCAGGGATAATTTTGTTGTGAAAATCGCAGATTATGGCTTAGCGAGACATATAGACAACAGAAGGCCATATACATCATATGTCTCAACAAGATGGTATAGGGCCCCAGAGATTCTATTGAGAAAGAATTGGTACTCAAGACCTGTTGATATATGGGCCTTCGGCTCAGTAGCTGCCGAAGTTGCTACATTCAGACCTCTCTTTCCAGGTTCAGATGAGTTAGAGCAGACATGGAAAGTTTTGGAGATGTTGGGAACACCTTCTTCGAATAACAGATTGGACAACTACATTCCTTCTTATGGTTACTGGGATGAAGCGCCATACTTATTCTCTCAGTTGGGATTATCTTATCCTCAAAACAAATGCCTTGATATCAGTAAGGTGATCACCAGTCCTGATTTAAGTCCTCTCTGTGATGTTATTAGAGCATGCTTAAATTGGGATCCCAATACTAGGGCAGATGCTGAAACCATCTGTCAGATGCCATATTTCAGAGACTCATGTGTTGATGATTTCAACCAAAATCATTCCCTTTTGGCATCGAGATCTTTCAGCAATAACAACTACCAAAGATCAGAAAAGCTTGCTGGCATACCGGAACAAAAGCCACAAGCTTCAACTGCCCAGGAAGAGATGAATATATATCAGGACACGGCGAAGGCTACAATGGGATCAGACACATCAAAGAAAGATGCCTCATTCCCGTTCCTCAGAGCAGTGGAGAGCCAACAACCACAGAAGTCATTAGACAGTGTGCCTCTTTACTACCAAAGAGAGAGACGCGGCGATGAAGTTCCCAATCTTACCCAGGACACTGAAAAGAGTATCCAGACGAATGATGAGAACCTAAATTTCGAGGGTGTTCCATTTCATAACTCATATCTACTGAATAATGGGAAAGAGGGATTAAAATTGATTCAAACTCCTAATGTTCCTGTCCCTATACCTTCTTTCATTGATTACAATCAGAACGGAAACAGTCCAACCTATATCAGCTCATCCAATCTCATATATGATCCCGAGTACTTTGGAGAAGGATATGCTTATGATTCGTCGGCCTTTTTGAATGGATCTAATGACCCGAATGTTGACTTTGATGCTTTATTTCTTAATCAAAAGGTGACAGAAAACGACTACCCTATCGAAGAGCCACGTACAATTCCAGTAATAGGATCATTAGACGCAGAGCCTATGGAAGATGAAATAACTGTTGACACAAATGATTTAGTTCTGGACTGTGATACCGAAGAAAGCTTGGCCAATGCTTTGGGATGTCATTCTAACGAAAAAACACATGGAGTAACAGAAAGCGAGGCAGAAGGCTCTGGATTCTCCGAGAAGTTGTACTCAAAATTTAACGTGCGTCAAGCAGCAGCAGACACATCACATTTCCCAGAGCTAGATTCTTTTGAAATTGCATGAATTACTGCCAGTATGTGATGGTATAAACTAGATTCTTAGCACATACTCATATTACAGCTGAACCAAATTACTATAGGATATCATCAGGATCAGGATATATGATATCAGCATGATCTTCGCACCATTGTATCCAATCATGTAAAAATTTACTTCCCCTTGACACAGTCTCCATGTCTCCAATTACACATAACTGCCTTTTGGGTCTAGTGATCGCAACGTTTAATCTTCTTTGCTCCGCTAAAAATCCCACTTCACCTTTATCGTTGGACCGCACGAGTGATAAAACAATAGCCTCTTTCTCTCTGCCCTGAAATCCGTCCACTGTTGCGACTTCAATTTGGGGCCTGTCCTTATGAACGAGTCTTTTGAGTAGGGAAACTTGTGCATTGTATGGCGCAATAACTCCAATATGAGACTCAGAAACACCTGCCTCAATTAGCTTATTGATATGGAACAAAGCTAGATATGCCTCCATCTCGTTGAATTTTGAAGATACTAGATCACCATCTTCTGCAGAGTCCCTTTCTGGGAATTCACCACCTTGAGTATCATACCAGATTAGGGGAGATTCTGTTTCATCTGTCTTTTCCACATTAGTGATATCTAAAAGAAGGATTTTAGCAACAGTTTCATCTGCTTTCAGTCTTGATTGATATAAAGTGTCCGAGGAGAATTGCATAATTTTTGTGTTCATTCTATATTGAACTTCTAATAAGCATTTAAATGCATCACCATAATGATTAACCAGTCTATCGAAAAGGGTAGTCTCCAGAATCCTTTTCACAGAATCATTCGAATCAATCTTAATAGTAGGAGGCAACTGTTGATTATCACCAGCAATAATGAGTCTTTTAACGTCGGACTTCTCATGAGAGATCAATGGAATCCAGCATTGAGGTTCGAGAGACTGTGAGACTTCATCAATGATGATGGTGTCAAATAGCCTGATTCCTGGATGTGTTACATACACGTTGTTGAGCTCTCGAGATGATGACCCATGAAGAGTTGCGACTACTACTTTAGCATTGATTACAATTTCATCAATGACCCTCTTCTCACGTTCGCGTAGTTCCTTCCGTAGTTGTTTTACTTCAGTCCAGATTTCCCTCTTCTCTCTGTAAGATTTGGTCTTTTTTATCTTTTTGATAGTATCATCAATCTCTTTCTTTATGTCTTGTACTAGTTGGCCTCCATCAGTGGTATTTGAAACTATATCAAGACAGTGCTTCAAATTTGAAGATAACAATCTTGCCGGATGACCAATTCGTAATAACTGGTCATTGGGTACTTGACCGTTCAGCCTTTCTAGGATCGTATCGACAGAAATATTCGACGGACCACATACAAGAACACGTTCTCCTTTTGAAACCAATTGTCGAATGGTTTCTATCAGAGTAAATGTCTTTCCAGTTCCCGGAGGACCATGGATAATCGAAATAGGACTATTTAATGCAAAGTTAATAGCTTCCTTTTGCGAGTTGTTTAGATTCTCGTCATAAAAAGACATCGTTGTCAGTGATTCTTGAAGCTGTGAATGCGAAGGAGGTGTATACTGGCATTCATTTAAGAGTATTTGAAATAGCCCGTTCGGCGTTTTAATCTCCGTTAGTTTTCTCATCGTAGATTCCATTCTCTTATATGTGATTGAGTTAGATATCTTCACTAACCATAAACGATCGTTAACTATACCGAAAATACGCTCTTCGAATTCTTCGTTCACTGTTACAACTATACTTCGCTGTGAAATTCTTGTCACCACACCTTCGCAACTCTGATCATGATCCTCTGCATCTTTCTTTGATGCTTTAGACTTTTTGATAGTTGAGCTACTGCTAGCCATTCTATCAATCTTTACAATATCACCGGTTCTGATATCACCGTTGTTCAGTTGTTCAGATTCATGAAAGCTCAAGTCATTGCCAAGCTCCAGGATAGTACGACCACCGAGGCCAGTTCTCATATTCTCAGTTTGTAGGTTAACGATGGCAAGTCCTTTCAGCGCCAGCTTCTTTGGAGCCAGCGTTGTTAGCAATTGAGTCGTTTGCTCCACATCTGCCTGTCGTTCTAGTTCAATGCATCTAAGAAACTTCTCAGATAGTTTGGAAGCCATATCTATTTCAGTCCAATTCACCGTGCTTGACGAAGGATTAAATAGGCTTACAGAATAGGTATGAGTTTTTTGATTTCTCAAAATGCGCTAGTATGCAACTAAGCTCATCGGCGCGTATAAAAACCACGATCATCGACATAAAAGCCCTCTACATCATATGACTATAATAAATCAGAATGTTTATATATTTAGAGTTCTTACTCATCTATAGATACAGAAGGAGTTACTCCATCTGGATCTTGTACTCAGCCCATTTGGCCTCATGAGGTGGACCCTTACACACAGACATTATACCGTTTGTCAAGTCGTAGACCACAGCTGCTACGGTCATAGAGATATCATCACAGACAGGCTCGGATCTTGAGTTCTTGGACTCAGAGACTGAACAAGGCGAGCAAACTCTGTCTGACAAAGAAGATTTGAAGTCTTCAACACTGATTCCCTTACCCATAGGGTTCTTCTTGATATGGTCTACAAATCTCATACCGAGTCTTCTTTGCCTGTACAGAGAAGATCCACCTGGGTTCTTACAGATAATGTTGCCGGAAGATGGAGTATAGCCATTGGAGATGAAGTGGTTGGAGTGAGTAATGAAGCGACGATCCTCATTGTTTGGAACAGTCTCAACTCCCTGTTGGTTGACAAAAGTTGGGTAAATGATAAAGTAACTGAGAGGAATCAACTCCAAATCAATAGCCTCTTTCTCTCTTGTAGCCAAAAGGACGTTACCAGACACATGTCTTGGAGCACCAACTATGTACTTAAGACCATTTGCAAAGTTTTTACAACTCAAGAATTTTCTTCTTGCGAAACTGATTGGGATGACTGGTTTATCTTCCTTTGAGAATTGGAACTGGTCCAAGTTAGCATTTAATGAAGAAGCACAGAGACCCAAGCCTCTAGAGTTCATACCAGATCTACCCAATTGGCCAACCTCACCAAGCGAGATGATTGTCTCTGGCAAGTTTTCCTCCGGATTTGTATGGGCCTCCAAGATGACACACAAATCGTGGTCATAGACATATGACTGCAAGTCCCAGTTTTGACCGATTTTGACTCCATTTTCGTCAACGATGGTACCCACAGTACACTCATCCTCGTCTTTGAAAGCATCACCGTTTCTGTACTTGGTCAAATCGTATCTCGCATTGATCAGCATGATATGTTCAATTGGAAGGTCGGACCCCTTGGAAATTCCATCGATTTCTTGGTATGAGCTCAAATCGTACTCCTGCAAGGCAGGGATGTAAAAGCTTCTGATGATCTCTTCACAGAAGGACCATGGTGGAATATCAGCCTCCTCCAGGTAGTGACGGGCTAGCTGTTGAATCTTGACCTTAAGCTGCTGTCCTTGAGAGAAACCTCTTTCAAAAGGGGTACCTCTCACAACGATGTGCTGATAATAATCTGGTGAAGTTGTCATTCTCTGTCTGCTTGTGGCGATGGTACGACTCTCACAGTCAAAACTCATAGATAACAGACATTGTTATTCTTTATATAGCAATTTCTCCGACCGGAGTACAACAGCCGATAATGATCACCAGCTCATCGTTAGATAGACGTAGATCTAGCATTATACTGTATAAAATTCCGCTCCATCAAAACCGGCGTAGCTCCTTAGCAGGTAATGATCCGAAAGATCGGAGATTTTTGCTCGAGATTTGACGGACAGATTCCTAATTAGGAAAGCCCAATACCGAAGGCTCGATAACATTTTATGTATGGCTGAGATTATTCCCTGTTCAAGTAGTCTCTTTATCAGTTGATCATTTGAGAAGATTTGCAACAATGGCCGCTGATACTGCAGCTATATAAAGAGACTGAAGGGCATAAGGAGAGCTCTTCCCAGTCATAGCGTGCCATAATTTGTGCTGATGAATACGCCTAAATAACTCTATCATGTCAAAAGCCGAAAAGGACTTCACAGAAGTGTTTGAATTAAAGTCGGGCTCGATTACCAACTCAGTCAATCTACACCATAGAGAAATCATTGCTGCTAGATGTGGCCATGCTGTTGCCGACGCTAACGAACTGCTTGAGCTGAATGATGCTCCACCTGAGATTGTCCATATGATTAACAAGATCGAAGGTTTAACTATAGATGAGACCATCTCTCACCTCAAATTTATTTTAAAGGATCACGAGGATGATTCGAACTTCCCAACTGACGTCTATGACCTCATTGAAAAGCTCGTGGAAGGTCCAACCACAGCAGAGCTTGATCAGGAAGAATGGGACTTCCAGTCAAGGCTAGAATGTGGTCTTATTATCTACCACTCTCCTTACCCGGAGGTGAGAGCTATCACAGATCCAATAGATGACCAGACGATTCCTGTTGAAACCATAAGGTCCTACTTCTTGGGTCTGATGTGGACTATTGTGGGATCCGGTGTTAATGAGTTCTTCATGCATAGAAAGCCTCTGATCAGTTTGAACTCCACTATGATCCAGACAATGCTTTATCCATGTGGTGCCTTTTTGGCTAAAGTTCTACCTGATTGGGGATTCACGTTCAGAGGTAAAAGACACTCTTTAAATCCCGGTCCTTGGACTTACAAAGAACAGATGTTTTCTACAATCATGTTTAACGTTGCAATTTCATACGCTTATGTTTCTCATAACATATATATGCAAAAACTTGATGTTTACTTCCCAACAAAGTGGATTGATTTTGGATATCAGTTCCTCCTAATGGCATCTTCCCAACTTCTAGGGTTTGGACTTGTCTCTATTGTAAGAAGATTCTGTGTTTATGACCCAAAGTGTGTCTGGCCAACTCTTCTTCCAACTCTTACGTTGAACAGAGCTTTGTTGAAACCAGAACCTGTGAACGAGAACGTCCACGGCTGGACCATTACAAGATACAGATTCTTTGTCATTTGCTTTGTTGCAATGTTCCTCTATAATTGGATTCCAAGTTACTTGTTTGAGGCATTGTCAGCCTTTTCTTGGATGACATGGATCAAACCAGATAACTTCAACTTAGCTGTGGTCACCGGAGTCCAATATGGATTGGGTTTCAATCCATTGGTGACATTTGACTGGAACATTATCGACTACAACTACAGTTTGTCTATTCCATTCTTCTCGCAGCTTAACCAATACATCGGCACATTCATTGGATTCTTCGTCGTACTTGGTCTTTACTACTCTAACTACAAATGGACTGGATACTTACCAATCAACTCTAACGATATATACACGAATACTGGTGACCGTTATGATGTGTCCAAGATTCTTAACGAGAACTCATTGCTCGATGAAGAGGCATATCAAAACTACTCTCCTCCTTTTTACACAGCAGGTAACTTGTTAGTTTATGGTGCTTATTTTGCTCTATATCCATTTGCATTTTTCTACACAATGTTCCAGTCATGGAGAACCGTTAAAAATGGATTCATTCAATTCTATGCAAATTTGAAGAACTTGAAAAGATCATCCTATGCAGGGTATGACGATGTCCACAGTACAATGATGAGTAAATACAGAGAGGTTCCAGACTGGTATTATTTCATTTTGTTGATTATTTCTATCGTTCTGGCAATTCTTTGTGTTAAAGTATACCCAGCAGAGACCCCAGTCTGGGGTATCTTCTTCATTGTCGGATTGAATGCAGTCTTTTTGATTCCAATCTGTATCATCATGGCCACTACAGGATTCTCAATCACAATGAATGTCTTGACAGAGTTAATCGTTGGTTATGCACTTCCCGGTAACGGTCTGGCTTTATCCCTGCTCAAGAGTTTGAGTAGAAACATCGATAGTCAAGCTGAGAGTTATATATCTGATCAAAAATTAGCTCATTATGCCAAAATTCCACCAATGGCCATATTCAGAGGTCAATTGGCATCCACGTTAGTACAGTGTTTCGTCTCACTTGGTGTGATCAATTGGCAAATTGCAAATGTCGAGAACATTTGTACCCCAAAGGCAGAGAACAAGTTCAGTTGTCCAAAGGAGACCAATTTCTACTCCTCAGCTGTCTTCTGGGGTGTCATTGGTCCTAAGAGAGTCTTCAGCGGTCTTTACCCTGTCTTACAGTACTGCTTCTTGATCGGATTCCTTCTTGTGTTCCCATGTGTTTCGCTGAAGAAATACTATCCAAAATCAAGCAGATACTTCCATCCAAGTCTGATCATCGGTGGGTTGTACCAATATGCGCCATACAACTTATCGTACGTCACTACTGGATTGTACGTCTCATTTGTGTTCCAGTATTACATCAGAAAGCACTACACAGCTTGGTTCAGTAAGTTCTGCTACTTGTTGAGTAGTAGCTTTTCATCTGCTGTTGCCTTTAGTGCTTTGATCATCTTCTTCTCAGTTAAATACCATCCAAAACCAATCGACTGGTGGGGAAATAACATTTTGGATCGTGGTGTTGATGGCGGTGAGGGAAGACAGACTTTGCTCAACATCACAGCAACACCATTGGGATACTTTGGACCACAGGTTGGCAACTTCCCATAATTTTAATATCGCTGCTCCCTCTAGAGATTTGATCACTACCTATCTACTTTTGTGTTCTTCTTTGTATAATAGATTTATCGGTTAATATATGTGTTTGTACTTATAAAGCGTGTATCAGAGACACAAAGCAAAGGATTCATGAACATCACTCTTTCCTAAGACTCTCTTTGAACTGGACACCGATACTTTGTGTCGTTATATTCAACCTTAATAGAGATGTCCATAATATCCTTAGTGAGTTTGCATTCAGCTCGAACCACTCTCTTAATCTTTTAGTTATGTTGAGCATCTCAATCGATTGTTCTTTAGTCTTCGACGAGACGATTAGTAACATCGTGAAGTCTTTCAAATACATAAACAGTGATCGACTCCAATTATACCAAAACTTGTTAATCAATGTAGGCTTAAGATTCTCCAAGAACCTTACAACCTCGCTTAGTTTTGCCTTTGCCTGTTCAAAGTATACATTATGGAATTTTAAAGGCTTCAGTACTTTAAATCTCGCACGGAATAGGAGTATATGCAACGTATGGTAAGATAGGACAAAACATGGACTTTGCAGGACAATTGGAGATAAGTTTTCATACCAAGAGACGAGACGACTTTCAATATTATCACACGTTTGTAGAATTTCTTCCTCTGTATAGCTTGTAGCTCTAAGAGAAAAGAGAGATAGGTTTATCTCGTTCAAGTACTTTGTCAGTTCCACCATTGACACAAATCCCATAGTACTTTCATCTGTTATGTAGTCAAGGGTGTCATCGAACATCGTGTTATCTTTATCCAGTCTTACGTTGAACTCCGAATCGTTGATAGAACTCGGTACTCCAACGACAAAGCAATTCCATTTCTCTAACACATACACTGTCCACCATAATCTTGTTCTTAAGTTCTTCTCATACTGAGGCATCTTCCATTTTGAACAATCTATGTGGAGACCTAATGAGTAAGAAACTGCCACTATATTCGACAGGAGACATCTCTCAAATGCATTTGATTGAGAATCCTTTTTAAAGCCTAACATGTGATAAAACACTATCAATGCTTTAAGAGTGGATAAATCAGGTGTATGTAATTGATCAACGATGACATCCCAACATTTGTTAAAAAACGTTTTACGGTCATTGAATAGTTCAACTTCGTTATCAATAAATGTTGAGATTGATGTATCATGCGAGTTCCACCTCTTGATCAATCTTGTTACCGTTATTAGAAGTAGGGATGGGATATTTGTATCTGTCTCATTAGAGAAGATCTGAGACAGAAAATTCCCATCAAATAATGGAAGGTATGGATGCACAAATTTCATATAAAGCACTATAATATTCGGTATATGTTCTTGTAGCTTGTCACTT
>JAJLRR010000290.1:0-11739 GCA_030567175.1 Williopsis lachancei
CCTCGGAATTCAAATTAAGACCGTAATCGATTATCGGCTCGAATTTTTTCAAAGAGTAGACTCTCCTGAGTAACATGGTATACTTAGTTTCACTTCACGATGCCCGCTTAAAAAGCCTTAGGCTTTTTCAGTTCTGCTTTGTTTATTAGTGGTTCGCTGCCCATTAATTTTGCAGCGCCAGCTGCAAGCTGTGGATTTTGGATTTTGGATTTCTTTCGCGCGCGCTCATAATGCTCGGCATAGTTAAGAGTTACGGCTTGGGTTCACCGTGAGAAATCTGTGATTTCTCATATAGCCAGCTATAACCTGGCCTTTGTCTACGGTCTTCTACTTTGGCAAGCTGGGTTACCGTGTATTGACGTTTTTTACCGTAGCGTAGCGTAGGTTCAAAAAACCGTACCAGAAGCTCTTGTCCATAGATATAAGAAGAGTAGCAACCCTACTGGCTTGCCATTTGCACAACTATTACTAATAAATTTAAGTCAATTGACTTCAATTTTATAGCATTACAAATGCTCAATGTATATGAATGATGTATTAGTATAACGTCGTATGGCCAGCCAGACGTAAGCCCTATTGTATTTTACCCCTAATTAAATCAAATTCCCCTTAGTAATATAATTTTGGTGATGATCTGAAATGTTGTGCTTAACTATATGTAATAAATATTTAGTCTGGAACGCCATCAGCAAATGACACCCGCAGCTGCAAGAAATTAACGTAATCAGCGTTATAAGTACTGGAGTACCAATAATTTATGAGTTGAGGTATAAATACCCACACTTTGCCCCTCCTAAATAAATAGTTTATAAGTACAACTACTTATATAATTATACAAACAACACAACAATGTCCGAACTCGTTGGTAAACCTTTCCCAGAGGGATTCTACTTCACCTATGTGCCATATGACTCTGAAGATCAAAAGGATAAGCTTTCATGTAAATTACCAATCCAATACAAACTTACACAGGAGAATTTGAAAGGTAAGAAGATTGTCATCACTTCTGCACCAGGTGCCTTCACTCCAACTTGTACACTTTCCCATATCCCAGGATACGTTGAGAAGGCAGAGGAGTTTGTCAACAAGGGTGTGGATAAGGTGTTTGTTATCACCGGTGATACTCCGTTCGTTGTCGCTGCCTGGGGTAAATTACTCGGACAGACTCCTCCATTGGAGTTTGCTTCAGACCCAAACAATTCATTTTCTAAATCGATTGGATGGACCATGGATGCCGGTGATATGGGTACATTGAATGCCAGATACACCGTCATTGTTGTCGATGGTGTTGTTACCTATGCCGAGAAGGAGCCAGGTAAAGACGTTGGTGTTTCTAGTGCTGCTGATGCCCTGGCCAAGTTGTAAGTTGTTCACTACATCAATTGACTGATATCTATGACATGGCGCAGTACACCGGTTTATAACTCTTTAATACGATGCGATTGACGTTTATACTCACTGTGTAGCATTATATGGCTTAATATAAGTAGCCGAATTAATTCCGCCTCCACGCAAACAATGGGAGACTGCAGTCAGCCAAATTTAAAAATCAAAAAATATACAAGCAATCAAAACAATGGGCAGCGTATAACATCAACACAAGAACTGAAGTATAAACAACAACGGCACAATGCAGACAAATTACGAAGAAATGACCTCTGTCTATGACCCCAGTATCAGAGAAATATTACCACATAACAAGATGTATACCATACAAATCGGTAACGAAAGATTTGTACTTTCAGGTGCTTCATTATCTTCTGATGCTCCATCTTATTTTACAAATTATTTCTTAAATTCTCAAAATTCAAATCAAATCTTATTCATTGACCGTTCACCAAAGATATTTAACTATATATATGCTCATTTACAAGGTTATTATATCGAAATTGATAATGCAGAAATTTTTACAGGTTTATTCTCTGATGCTCTCTATTATAATTTACCACAATTACGTGAATTGATACTTAAGAATGAATACTATTACATTACAATTGGTGATGAACCGTTTAAAGTACCAAAGGCTTTACTAGAAACTCCAGGAAATTCACCAAATTTCTTTACAATGGCAAATGAATCTCAATATAAAGATATTAGTAAATTGATCAGTAATATGGATTGGATACGTCCTCCTCCACAGGCTTCACCTTCCTTGAACAGATGTTCTATATTGTTCAAAGAATTGATCAATATCTTACAAGGGGTAGAACCTGAGATTAGATCTCCTGAACATAGAAGATCTTTGATCAGAGAGGCAAAATATTATAGATTCAGTGGTCTAGTTGAAAGATTGATGGATGCTAAAGTTGTATTCAACCCTTTCCAAAATCGTGAAGAGATTATCATTCCATTAGAATACGCTGATAACAGATGTCTCTTGATACATGAAGAGGAAAGGTTTATCAAGTACAAGAGAAAATATTGTGCTTCAACTAGTGAAATTGAAAGGGTATTGGCATTAAGATTGGATCAACCAGATCTTTCAATATCTGCTTATCAAGTCCAGCCTGATACTTATGCAGATCATGGGACTCATAAATCTTTTATATTCCATGGTCCTTCATATTTCCAATTGATACGATTACTTGGTAAAAACTTGTGGGAAAAGCTGAGGTTTAGATATAGTTGGGGTTCATGTGTACAACCAAATACTCGTGATTTTAAAATCATTGCAGTACATGATTGTATCATCAGACTAGTTCGTTATCATGATGAAACATTCATCTGTGACATAACCATCTTGAAATATTCTTGTGATGAGAATCATTGGCTTAAATCGATTACCTCTGCTGTATAATAAAGAGAGAGAGAGTTATATAATCTCATGAGAGTCAGACATTTTACTGTTCAACTGTAATGTGACGTTAGACATGTGACCTGTAGCAAAAATAAAAATAAAAATTTAAAAATACACACTCCAACTCATTCATAAACTTTTCAACCAATAAGAAAAGCTTGAAATTTTGTTACGATCACTTTCTTGGGACAAATCGCCCAATATGGAAACGATGGGTTACAAATCCGGAAAACTTGCATAATGTTGCCTATCTATAAAAAGACAAACAAAACAACATGAAAAAAAGCCCACAAAACTGTAATAAAGACCAAAAAAAAAGGATGGCTGTTGAATCTTCTAGAGATTAATTATCTTCTCACAAATTACTAAATTCAAAATAGACTTTTCTGATATGATGGCATATAGATCGAACTTAAACTAATCAGCAAGTTTAAACACAATTTATATACATCTTTATAACTACAACTTTTTGAAATAAAAATTAAACTACCCGATTAAATCCTTAAAACTTTACATAAATATGTGGTATCAAAAGAGATGACTTGTTGATGATGCTTAGAACAACAAAGCAACACCAGCAGCAACAGCAGCGAAAGCTGGAACAGCCTTAACAGCAGCACCTGGGTAAGTCTCAACAGAGTAAGAGGTCTCGTTCTTCTTTGGAACAACAGAGGTCTCAGTGTTGGTGGTGGTCTTGGTGACGTCAGCGGTGGTGGAGAGTGGACAGTAAGTGGTGTACTCAGTGACAACACCGGAGATGGTCTCGGTGACAACGGTCAAACCAGTGGTGACTGGAACCTCAGAACAAGCATTGTCGTGACATGAGGTGATGGTGATGACAGTGGTGGTGTTGTCGAAAACCTCAGCAGTGGAGGTAACGTTAACGTAAGCAGCAGAGGCAACGGAAGCGACAGCGGCGGCAGCGGCGATTTGAGAGAATTGCATTTTGATTGAGCGAATGTAGAAGTTGGTTGACACGAATTAAGTATGAAGAAAGAAGAGATTAAAAGTGTTAAAGTTGAAAAGAATAAAAGTGGGCATAGGTGTCCTCTTATAGTTTTTTCCTCGCTCTGGGTTTTGGGGGAAGCAGCTTTTATTATGTGTGCGGCATGTGCGTATGACCAAACTTTGCTGTAGGTCTTGTGTTTACATTTTTCTTCATTTTCCATGTCCCAGCATGCTGGGACAAAATCATCATGCATACACGCGTTCCGTCCTTCTTCTATGTTTTTTTTAATTTTTTCTTGCTTTTCCATGCCTTATATGGCCCAATTAGGAAGTTATCCGGCCAAAAACAGGAGTGGACAGACATGTCTCGAGACAAGATTGCCAGCTTTGATATAATTAATTATTGCGAGGCAAAAAGGAAAGCTGGCGATAGAGCCAAAAGGAAAAAAGGGGCCAAATGGGAACAAAAAACAAACATGGGAAACAACAAATAAACAAAGGATGTTGTTAATGCTGCACTACGTCGTCGTCTCTTCAATTATAGTAAGGAGTATGGTCCTAGAAATTGACTCGTGGTCGACAGTTGTCGACAGAATTTCTATTTTTGCAAAGGGAAATTAACTACTGCTGCCTACGATCTCAAGAGCTCATGCAGTGGGCTTCCGTAAGCTCCTCCCTTCAGCTTATACACTTTTTCCCATGTATGTTATTTTTATACTCTGCTGCAGCTTAGGGCAGCTCATGGGGGGGAAAAAAAACTTTGACCACTCACAGTGGAGAATTATAGTTTAGCTCTACGTCGTCGTCGTCCACCGCTTACGCCGATGAGGAACTTCCTTCCCCTGTTTTGGTTTTCTAATTTTGGCCTACGCGAAAGGGGGAAGAATGGGAGTAGCTGTAGCAGCGACAAACGTTGTGGTGGGCTGTCCAGCTACAAGGAAACCATCCTCATGAACAAAGGCGTATTAGTGTTTTGATTTTACTTGGTTTGTCTATAGACGAACATCTTACATGAGCAGTCATTTTATTATGCTTACAGTTATCATAGGCCGACGTCCGATAAATATCCTGACAACAGCTAGAACCAGACACGGCATATGGGTCCGTGATCTTATCTTCCTAGCAAGCTGCTGATGCCTGTGATACTATTACGCTGCCCATGTGGCCAGACAGAAGACCCTTTAGTTATAATTGAGCCACTAAATCAAGCCATTAAATGGAGTTGATATGATCAACCCTTAATTTGATATTTATAATCAGTTGGATTTCTAATATTTGATCCGCCCTTTGACGTCAGACGTCCTTCCTACTAGCATTAGCTGCCATATCTTACGTAGCTATCTTTTTTTGCTAAAGCTGTCTAAAAATAGAGATTTTATAAGCTGCTGTTAAATCTTAACTAAACCTCGAGATTTTTTTTCGCTTCCATTTACTTTAATCGCTGTTTAGCGTTTTTGTTTTTTCACGCCGACTAGCTGCTGCTGCTCAACGGAGGGAGCGGAGGAGCTTGTCGACATGTCCCACCAATATTAATTATCCCAAATTATCTATTCCAGCTAACCAAAATTTAAAAGTATATGAAGCAAGATCTGTACTGAAATTTTTTTGAGTAGGTGACCAAGGTGGGCCAGGACATGCCGCCTTGGAAAGCTAATCTCTAAATATCAATTGCTCGATCATGATACGGACGACGTTTAGTTGCTGTGTTGGTAGTTCGCTAATCAGGATGTCAGGTTGTCATGCTGAGCGGACCTGGCGGCCTCCAGCTGATCACGCTCCTTTATGAGCTCCCGATAAATTGTGTTAACTCCTCGAGTCGAGCGCTAGTTGCATTAAGGAAAAGACGGTAATTACTACGTAAGCGCACATCAATACTAGTACAGCTGCTATAATAAGCACCGCTTAAAATTATTAACGATTTATATGAGGTTCTCTAATTTTGCCCAGCTCTGTTGTTGGCGTACTTATATTCTGGCTGGCGACGTGTACGCTGACGCTGCTCTTGCTTCCACTTGCACTCCCTCAATGGGATGGCCCTCAGCTCTCGGCCTCTTTTCTTTTACCCCTGGCTAGTTACTTGTAATATTTTTTACGCACAACGACGCTGTCGTCCGCTGTCTTGCCTGAGAAATTTACGATCAATAATTGGACATTTCATTCAAAGCTTGGGGTGGTTATATAGTGAGATCTCATGATAAAGAAATGTCAAGCTTATGACTGCAGCGTTATGGGTCAATATTTGTATCATCACGGCCGGATGCTTTTTTGTGTAGGTGAACTTAAGATACTCAATATAGCATCATTTATTATATTGGGCCGCAAGAGCTAACTGACGCATTACTGCATCTTCAAAGCATCATCAACGTCATATCCATACAATTTTCTTGAATTACAAACGCTTATATTTGACCACGAGTGTTGCTATTTTTGACACTCGTGCTGCTGGTTACTCTATAGCTATATATTTGCATAGCTGGTTTGTACTTTTAACCGTTGAGCATATATCTCTAGCTCTGACGTGTTATAGCTGATCTGATGTATTATGACTCCGTATTATCCAGCATGCATGCTAGTATTAGCCATCCAAAATATAGCTAGCTGCTTGGCCCTTGGCCACAGCTTATAAATATATATAGCGCTGTTATTATTAGCTAGTTGAGCCAGCGTTTCAGTAAAGAAGACATGAAGAGTATGATACCATGATGGGTCTTCAATCTCTAGAGTATACGTAATGTAGCAGCTTACACTTATCTGATAGATATAGTACACAACGCTTATAAGTTTAGTTCAAAACTAAACTCGGCTGCTTGACAGATGATGATAAAAATAGTAGACAGAACTGAGAAAGTGCAGATCGCCAGCACGCTATACTGATACTTGCACACTAGTGCTCAAGCTGTGTAACTGAGAGAAAGAAAAACCCTTACTTATATATGGTTCAGTTATATTCATGATAAAATCAAGAATGAGAGATGCTAGCTAGGAGGCAAGAAAATATACAAATATCTCGGGCTATAGATAAGTTCTCATGCTAGTACAGCTATCTTAAATACTTCCGCTTAATTTCATTTCCTATCATGTTGAGGTTCGGTTTATCAAACGCGGTTGACAGCAACAAGCATCTAAAAGCGATTAGCAGGTAAAATACTTTATGAACGCCTTGGTACTAAGACCTACAATTACAACTCGATAAATAACGTCGATCTTTCTAGACGGTTATTTCTTGTTTAATAGACGTCGTTTGGTATGTGCTATGTCTTTGTCTCATGATCATGATATATATATATATATAGGTTGTTTGGATCTCAGTCAAAGGGAAAATTAATGGACAAGAGACGTTCCGTCGGATCATAAGCTGATGTAAATTACTAACAAATTTTACAGCACGGATCTGGACAATTAAACCACCATACAAAGAGAAAAAGAAAATTGAGATCTCCATGTGGTGCTAACCAAACGCCTTTGTAATATTCGCTAGCCGCCCTAGTTAGATCTGGGACAAACTGGACAAATCTCGTGACAAATTTTTTGGGACATATTTCTAAATTAGGTAAAAACAGAATTACATCACTAGTAGTGGAGGAACAATATTGACAAAATAAACCACAAAACCGCCGTTCAATACCGGTACCGCCTCATGTTATGAATGGAAAGGTGTTGATGAACGAGATGAACCCCAAGATGTTGTGATCAGCGTACCTTACTAGAACTGTATCTAAGTTAGTGTAATACATATTTATCCTTCAATGCAGAATGACTACAAATACTATAGGAAAAAAAAAATATCATTAGCTGTAGCTCTAATTTGGTAAGAGTTATAATAATAGGTCCTCGTCTCAAGTTTCCATTCTAAGTAGCTAGGACAATATTAACGTATCGAATCTTTTAGAGATAAATCGTAAGCCCTAATTGCTAGCTGTGTAGCCATAATTAATCATGATCAGGACGTAGATCAAACATGTCAATATAGCCATGATCTATGATGACCAGTTGTTGCCGGACAACGTATAAGACGATGTGCATGTACATACGGAGAGACTTCTTTACACGGGTCTTACGAGTTTGTTGGTTGGTTGGTTAGTTGTTGTTGTTGCGGTACGCATCATATCCACCACCCCCTTTCGCCTGCTTCTTTGTTTACAAAACATCCATTCGACACGCCCTTCTTTTTGAAGCCATGACAACAGATCGAAACAAACAAACAAACAAAGAGACAAATCAATATGCGGATGGAGAAGGAGGAGAAAAAGAAGCATATGGTTTATAATTATGGATATATTATACCATGAAATGTAAACACGCCTAGAGCGCGGTAATATGGTTATACTATCCTAGCTCTGATCAATAGACAAATATCAACTTTGTCTGAAGGTCTGTTTGTGTTGTTGTTGTGCTTTTTTTTTTGCACTTCAATACGCGACCGCCTGCATATAAAGATAACCTTTTCACAAGCGGTATATATGCTATTATTCCATAATGCTCATAGCATGATTGGACAATAACGAATAGTATGATGAGTATGCTATATGCATGGATCGTATGGCCCATGATTGATCAGTTGGTCGTGTTATCGTGTAAAATTAGGGTATGATCGACCATCTATTTTTTGAGTAATCGTAGATGGTCTAGCAGATCTATTATTGAGATCTGTGTTATTAGATAAGGAAGGAGGTGTTGAATAGTTATATACTATTTTGATGTAGTAGCACTATGCTCGCTAAATCAGCTAGTATAGTAGTCCATTTGGCCATCAGAGCTGTATACGTAGCTCATCCTTTGATCCTGTACGTACAAGACGTTGAACTACGGCGCGTTGTTTACAATTTTCGATCTGTCATCCGGACACCACATATAAACTTTAGGGAACCGTTGAGAGTATAACAAATGGATCAAGACGAAGTGATTTATGGGATAAAGTATGGACTTATAAGCATAAGAGAAATGATTCTATAGTTCTGAATATCATGTCATCATCATATAGTAATGCTTTAATTGAATATCTAATTTTTTTAAATTTTTATATTGTACAAAGCCTTTTTTTAGTCGATTTTAAATTTTATATCGAATATTTTTTAAAGAATTGATACTTTTCAAAATAATTGACGAACTCAAGTGGTCTACTTGTTCTTGTGCTCATCTGAGAATAACTACGATTTATCGAAAAAATATTAATAATTATTATATTGTTTAGACATGACGAATACCGAGTATCTCAAAGTTGATCATCATATTTATGACTCAACTGTTTATGATTATTCCATTAATTAGATGCATATAATGATCCATTACCATACATTAATTAGTTGCATATAATAAGACGTTATAATCAAGATCTTATCGCTACATCTAACAGCAGCCTTCCTGCCTAAGTAAAATTTAATTAGGCAGCCGCTAATTATTGTCCGTCTGCCTAAAAAAATTTAAAGCCCAGCCCATGAGCGCAGTTATAACACATATTTTAATTTAGGCGGCGCCAGCGGTAATTGAAAAAATAATTAGCAGCAGCGGCAGGCAGAAGCAAAAAGGAATAAAAATTAGCATAAATTCCCCAAATAGGAAATAATGGCTAGTATAGACAGATGACTAGATCTCTGGGTTATAACATGAGTTATGGTCTAATTCTAAATAGTTTCATATATTGGTCAACGACTACAAAGATATACTGTTCACTTTCTGCTGGTATTCTGTCTTCTGTCTTCTATCTACTGAAGAGAAATCATTTAACGCAGCAATGAGACACTGGCCCTGGTAGTTAAGCTTAGCTCTTTTTTTAGATACATAACCTCAACAGATAAGGGTTTTAGCTATACTTCTGTCATATAACCGATTACATTGATTTCATCCTCATGAGTTAAGCAACTGTTTCTGTCTAATGATGAGTCAAAGAATTTGTCTGCTGGTTATATACATGCAGTGTCATGTTCTATATTAGAAACCCTTGTATCATGAGCTTTCAAATTGTTAAGCGGCTTGTCAAATGTCGATCTCTCAGTACATTTGATGTGAAAAATTATAAATTAGTATGACGTAATGAATTTGAAAGAAAAATATTATAAGCCAACGGTCAAGGGTAAAAATATATGGCTGGTGTATGTCTTATATATATGAGACATAGAAAAGCTTTGAAGCCGGATAAAGAAGTAATTGTTTGATTAGAGATGGTCTTCTCTTTCTTCTCTTTACAATCTAACAGTTATTATCAATAGGGTACTTTCTATATCATAGGTACCCACATACAGAGAGCTAACGCATGAGAAAAGCAGTTGCAGCAATTTATGATAGGCTGCTGCCTGCCTCCAGGCGGAAAGCCAGGCCATCGGGTAAAAAAAAACAAAATATTCACGAGCCCAGTTCTGTAACCCTCCGTCTACGCTTGTATGAGCACCACAGTAGGAAGACTTCTTCTCCTTCCTGCCTCTGCTTACAATTTTTTATCATCCTTCAAACAAAAAAGGGGGCCCACCGGCCGTACGCCGTACATAAAACTCAACAACAACAACAACAACAACGTCAGTGATAAATATAATTATAACTAGCTGTAAACACATACACACAAACACTTCACACCTTTATAGCACAGCGCAGCACGGCCAGAGGAGAGCAGAGCTAACGAAGGAAGTACCGTCCTGCTGCAAACCGAAAGTGTCGAAACTACAGATTCGAATCCGTCTGAGTACAAGAGAGATAGAGTTATATATATATCAGTCCACAAAAGAGAAGAACAGAAATAAGAATTCATAAGCATAAGCATAAGCATTCATAGTATCAGAAGAATACATCACCAACAATGTCACAGGAAGAATTCGTCAGAACGCAGATCTTTGGTACGGTCTTTGAGATCACAAACAGGTACACAGACCTTAACCCAGTGGGAATGGGTGCATTTGGACTCGTCTGTTCGGCAAAGGATAAACTCACAGATCAGAACGTTGCCATCAAGAAGATCATGAAACCTTTCTCCACACCGGTGCTAGCAAAGAGAACGTACCGTGAGCTGAAGTTGTTGAAACACCTTCGCCATGAGAACTTGATCACCCTAGAGGATATCTTCCTCTCCCCACTGGAGGATATATACTTTGTCACAGAGCTACAAGGTACAGATCTCCATAGACTCTTGACCTCTCGTCCACTAGAGAAACAGTTCATACAGTACTTCCTCTACCAGATCATCAGGGGCTTGAAATACGTCCACTCCGCAGGCGTCATACACAGAGACCTCAAGCCATCGAACATATTGATCAACGAGAACTGTGACTTGAAGATCTGTGACTTTGGACTGGCGAGAGTACAAGACCCACAGATGACGGGCTACGTCTCAACGAGATACTACAGAGCCCCTGAGATCATGCTCACGTGGCAAAAATATGACACCAAGGTGGACATCTGGTCCGCTGGGTGTATATTTGCGGAGATGATCGAGGGTAAGCCACTTTTCCCTGGTAAGGACCATGTCCATCAGTTCTCAATCATCACAGAGCTCTTGGGTACTCCACCTGCCGATGTCATCGATACGATCGCTTCAGAAAACACACTGAGATTTGTCAAATCCTTACCACATCGTGATCCAATCCCTCTTTCAGAGAGATTTAAAGGCTTAGAACCAGAGGCAATCGATCTCTTGGAGAAGATGTTGGTCTTTGATCCAAAGACAAGAATAACAGCTGCAGAGGTATTAGAACACCCTTATTTGGCTCCTTATCACGACCCATCCGATGAACCGGTGGCGAGTGAGAAATTCGACTGGAGTTTTAACGACGCCGAATTACCAATAGACACATGGAGAGTTATGATGTACTCTGAGATCTTGGGATTCCATCAAGTTGATAATAGCATGCAGTGAAACTCTACTTTGTTAATATAATAACTAATCGTTTATAAAAAAATTTCTCTTGCTCTATATGTATATATACAGTGAATCAACATCATTCACTCCTTCTCATAGTCATGTGCATTGACAAGAGAATAGAATAAACCACTCTTATTCTTCAAGAGAT
>JAJLRR010000292.1:0-11573 GCA_030567175.1 Williopsis lachancei
TTTGTCTTTTGCACTTTAAAGAACTTCAGATCGCTTAATCCAACATCCGGATGATCAAATGTATATATATCTTTAAAATGTTTAGTCAAAGTTGGGAAGTCTCTATGGAAATATACTCCAGTGGCACCATGACCATGGATCAATACGGTCGGTGTCTCTATTAGATCATTCTTTGAAGTAGTACCAGTACCACTATTATGGAAATGAAATTGATGAAGTCCAGCTTTTTTAGATTTTGTAAATTGGACACCATTTGATGAAGTTATTGGAATAACTGTATCCAATATAGCATCCTCGTAATGTTTAAGCAACTTTGAAGCTGGATTTGTTAGCCATTCCCAAAAGATTTGAGTTGATTGTTTCAAAGTTAGATCGTTCCTTGAAGCTCTCTGAGTTCTAACTTTCTCAACCAAAGTTTTACCCTTGTTTGTTGTACTGGACGTGGTACTAGTAGTACTGCTGAGTAGAGTAGTACAGGAACTGAATGTACGCTGATGACAGCTCTTTATTGAGAGAGTAATGGACTTCCTCACTGCTGTCCTTGTGAAGAGCAGACTGCTGGTTGTATAAGACTTAGCAAACATGATGATCTAGATGTCTATTGGGTGTGTGTGTTTATGCTTGAAATCATCAATGATCAGAATATAAGAATGGGACTTTGATCTCTTGAACAGCTTATGAACACCGATCTATGTCAACGGTTTGTGCTGATTCAGCGTATTAAATAAGGCCACAAAGGTCCAGATGTTTAATGATCCGCATCGAGCAATGTCATCGGCCATCGGCAGCTTCGAGCAATTTTCTGAAATCTTTCAGATGCCCGCCCGCAACGTTTGCGTACGTCATAGAATTTGTTGTGGAGAGCATATTCTGCTGATGTAATAGTTGTCGTTGTTACTGACCAATATCTTAGTCATCCATAATGGCAAAGCTCAACACTCCACAATAAGCGAGTTGATATAATATATCACTTCACTGACTAATTACAACTACAAGAATAACACAACTCACTATCAGCAATATATCTTTCTTATCATTAAACAATGAGCAACCAACAAGCACAAACACAGGTCATAGAAACACTGCCTGAGACGTTGGTACTACGCGCAACGTCGTTAGAACCAGATCAAAGTACACAGACATCATCAGCAGAACAACAAACTCAACAAAGACCTCGTGTAAGGTGGGAAGAAGGAACGGTGGACAATGAACATATGAATAAGAAGAAATCAAAGATATGTTGTATATTCCATCCACAGACCGATTTTGAGGAAGAAGCGGATTGTGATTGTGATTCATCTTCATCTTCTTCATCCTCATCATCTTCTTCATCATCAGATGAAGATAACAATAATAATAACGAGAATAAAAGCAAAAGAAGAACAAGAAGAACGAGAAAGAATAAGAAATTACCAAGTCCTAATTCATACGAAGTGCAACCTGATTATACAAAGCATAAACATACACATAGTCATAGTCATAATCACAGCTAGTTAACGATGCTAATATATTTATAATATACATCTTCTTTTTATATATAAATCACAATGTAGCTTCCAAATTTATCAAAAGACTAAAAGTCTCACGTGGCATCTTGTATTGAACCATACCGGCAAATACAACACAGTTCTTTGCAATCAACTTCAACTCTTTAATCTTCTCTTCTTTGATCATACCGTTAAAATTACTGGAACTAATCTGTTCTTTTCTTTCAGAAACACATGTCATAGTGATTATTAACAGATTTGGTATGTTCTTCAACAATGAATCGTTCAAATATGTCAATTCTTCTGCCTTTAACCTTATGATACCCAGATCGGCATTTGAATTAACTGGTAATATATCCAACTCTTCAATCTTTCTAAGAGTCTCATCGAATTCCTTTGAAAGGAACAACTGTCTAATATCGGCAATCTTTAACAGTTGTTTACATATAACTTGTCTTTCAACACTCACGTTATGATGTAATTTGAGGAAATTCTCTGCAATTAACACTGGATTCGTTTCACTATTACCATCATCAATAACACTTTGATCTAATTCGGTATTACTCAAATAATCTCCCAAGAGTCTATTGACAATTGTGATAACGATTTCATATTCTTCAGAAAGTTGATATAACAACAATCCATCGTATGTACGACCTTCTTTATCCGCAGTGATTGCTGCTTGTTCAGTGACTCTGTTTAAGAAATCACCATCCAATGAGATAAGACTCTTTCTCTGTTCAATCTTACCTGGTACTCTAACACCTGCTGAATTGATTTTACCCAACAAGATTGAAAATTCTCTAGTCTCCAAGATCAATTCTCTAAGAGCCTCATGACAAGTTACAGTTTCATTTTCAAAGAGACATATCAAAATCAAATATTCAACTGCAATTCTTGGATCAGAGAATTTAAAACTCTTGATATACGATCCCATCAACTTGCTGAAACTATCACCTCTAATCTGTTTCTGCTTTGCATCTGAATCGTTTGAACATCTTTGAAGTAATTGGTAATATGCAAGACCAATACTCAAATGAACACCATCAATCTCATTGATACTCAAACTATACTTCATCGCTTCATCGAATAGCCCCGAGAGTAATAACACTTGAAGATAATTATTGGTGAATTTTGTTGGTCCATATGATATAATCATCTGTTGGAAATCACCCAAGGTATAACGTTCATGTGATGGTTCAAATTCAACACTTGGACCATCTTGAACAAGCATCAAATGCATCCATAACCAATCTTCCACGGTTAAAGCGATATTTGAAATGTTTCTTCTTGAAAGTTGACATCTACCCAAGATCTTATAAACAGCATATCTATACGGATCACCATCAACTGATTTCTTAATATGATTGTTGAATTCATTCTGAATCTTTTGGTTCAAATGTTGTGGTAATCTCTTATCATGAGATGCAACATATGCTTTAAAATATGGTACAAATGATTGTTCAACTTTCTTAAATACGTTTTGATAATCTAAAACCAATGTAAGTGCTTCTTCTTCACATCCAGCTCTAAGAAGATAAAAGATCAATGCCCAAACTGGTACACCATTAACGATCAGTAGATTACCATTGGAGTTCAATTTCTGATAATCGATAAAGCATTTAACTTTGTTGATTATAGTTGGAAGTCCCTTCTCGACAACTTTGGTCTTGTAGATATTATCAACAAATTCAAAAAATTGAACTTGTAAATACGATTTTGACTTGGAGATAATTCTATTTGTAAAGATATGTTGATCAGTTGGAGGAGAGTTTGTAGTTGCATCTTTTAACAATGAAATGATCTTCCAACTCTCATAGAGTTGTCTTGATTTATTATCTGAACCATTCTCAAAGATTGTCATGAATTCATTTGCAAATTCAAATTCATCATCTGCAATGACACTGGTTGACGATTGAGCAGATTGTCTATGGTTGTTCAACTTGTTGACAATTTTAGCATAACGTTCGAATTTACCTCTTGTCAAATAGTTCTCATTAACGTTCAATTTGGATTCTGCTTGTGAGTCATCAAACAGTTTAAAGGATTTACCCCAAGTGAGCTTTGTATCATTCACTTGTTTGTTCTGCTTCGAGTTACCCAATGGTTGTCTCTTCAAAACACTGGTGAACACCTCTTCTCTACGTTGTTTCCAATCCAATGTGATGTTTTGATTGACAAAGTTATCAAAGTCTCTTGCAGCAGAGCTCAACGATTGTTCAATTGCACTGAGGATATTCTCATCTTTCTTTGATCTGAGGTATCCCTCCAAGTCAACGTTATGAGCCTGATGACGATTAGGACGTCCTTTCAACTGTTTGGATTGTTCAAGAGATTTTATGTTGGCCTCAATCTCCTCAAATGACACTTTCCCAGCAAGCAAATAATGAGCTTTGGTCAAATTTCCCAAGGAAGACGAGTTATTGGAAGTAGCAGCCAAGGCAGGAGCAGTTGATGATGACGCAGTTAATGAAATATCGTGTGTTGACTGTGGTACTCCGAATGGTGCCGAAGACATCGCAGAGGGAAGTCCCAATGGTCCAGCGCCGTAGAGTCCAACGGTGGATGTAGCAGTCTTGGAAGATGTAGAAGAAGTTGTTCCTGTAGAAGAGCTCGATCCTGTGCCATTTGTCACAGAAGTGCCTTTTCTTAATCCACGAGCTCTCTTTCTGATCTCATTTATACCCAATTGGATCTCACCGAGGTCTGAGTCTCTCGTTGGGAGTTCTGAGGATGATTCCAAAAGCTCGTTCAAGAGTCTTTTCCCAGCAGAGATCGGTACAACGGCTGTTGTTTCCTCCTTTGTCATTGTGTTGTGTTGTGTTGTGTTGACTCTAGCACAGCGCGGTCTTGTCAATCTCTTTGAACAAAGAGCTGATGGAAAGAAGGACTGTGTCTGTACAGTTGTAAGGAAATTGGTGATGTTCCCAATGTTTTGATTGTTTTCTTTGATTTCTATGGTTATTTTTCTGAAAAGTAAACAACGAAAAAAATGTGTTGATCGGGAAGACCGGGTAACCCTGGGACTACAATATTATGGCAAGTGGATATAAACTTGGGATTCATTACAATTTATAGCTCATATTTCAACCGGACTTCAACCTCCCTTTAAAAAACTTTCTCGTCTCCTCTTTAACTTGTTCAAATCGATCATCTCTTGAAATCCGTTGTTTTATCCATTGACTCAATTTATTCTCGATCCTTTCATATTTGAACCTTTTATCGAATAGATAAATCGTAGCATAGTCATTTCTATGTCTTATTGCCCTACCAACACTTTGATTAACTGCTCTCATACAAATGTTTTCATAGAAATCTCTTGTTGCCCTGTTTGCCTTCATGATATCATTCGATGTTCTTTCCATAACTTGATCATATATAAATTTTCTTTTGGATATAATCTCACCTGAAAATGCATTAGGAAACGGTAAACCGATTAATATCACAGCTCTTGCTAAATCATCAGAGAAATTTATACCTTCCGATAATCTACCACCAACAACACTTAGTAATAGTGCGCCTTTGCCAATACTTATTTCATTTGTATAATCAACCAATAGATCACTTGAAGAATTGGTTGATGCAGATTCATAGAACAATTTTTTCACTCCATTGATCTTCTTCAACATCCCTATAGATTCCCAACATTTAAGGATATCACTCATATATTTATAACTCGGAAGAAACATCACAACACCCCCGGGGATTTCATTTATCAATTCGTAGATTGATTGACCCAATTCAATTATCATCCTTTGATTGTTCCTTTTTTCAAATGAGAATTCAAATTCAATAGAACCATTTTGATTAGTCTTGGAAGAACTCTTATCAACAACAAACACTTCAAGATTCTCCTTTGGTATAACATGACCACATGAAAACTTCTTTATTTGATCTCTGGGAAGATAAGGAAACAGATAGTTGTAATAATCCTCGGTTGGTTCCATCGTCCCTCCTGCAAGGATAACACATTTGGCATCCATAACGATTTCCTTAAACACTTGTGATGGATCAAGAAGCATATAGTTCAATGAGGTTCCCTCGAAATTAGGTTTCACATCAAAGAAGAATTTACCTTCTTTCGAGGGGTTTGAAACTGCCTTTAAGAACTCAACAACTTTGAACAATACAGGAGTTCTGTTTAATTTTGGTCCATTTTCTGTGATATTTTTGTCTTTAATTTCATCACTTCTATCCATATATGATTCAATCTTATATGCAATCTTAGATACACGTAGATATTTATCCAATTTATGGATGTTTAACAAATCACCAGTTGTACCTTTGAACATATCTATAAGGTCTATTGGTTCACCTGGTTTTATTGTTTGACAAGAATCAACAAATTTAAGAATAAGGTTAATTATTTTGATCAATTTCATTAAATTTATCCGATTACCACTATTCATCTTTCTAGTAAATTTTGATAGATAAATCTTTAGAGAATCCTTACACATTTCAAATTGTCTCTTTGTCACCGAGACTGAATGAATCGATGTAATGGTATCCAATAGATTATGAGCTTCATCTATAACAACGATACAATCTTTGACCGATATACCTAATGATTCTCTGGAGATCTTTGATAGTAAGAGTTGATAAGGTAGTGTTATTATTTCAGAATAACCAATTCCCTTTCTCACAGAGTAATAGGGACAAATTTCTAATTTGTTTCCTAATTCTGGTAATTCTTCAATGTCTCTAATCTGTGATAATACAGAATCTCTAAATTCTATTGATTTCTGTTGTGCTGATTCATTGTTCAAAGAGGGATAGAATGAACATTTCTTATGATCATTATCATTATTAGTATTACTGGACTTCTGTAACTCTGTACATGCCTCATTCATCAAAGTTGCATCTTTTAATTTGGAAACTTTGGGATGGATACATAGTTGTTTTCTAGATCCTAAGGGTAAATATTTTAAATGTTCATTTGTTATACCAAATGATTGTTCATATGAAGATGGGAATCTTGGTAATCTTAACTGTGAAGAGAATTGGTTTAATTGAGAATGTGTTCTAGATGCAAATAGTAATTTTGTAGGGATATCCAACAATTTATCATTATCGTCGTTTTTAATAACAGATGATCCATCAAGTTTCTTCATCAATGATCTGATCTCATCATTCAACTTTGAATTCTGGTTCTTCAGTTCATCATAGTCATCTTCTTCTTTGTCAGAGTTATAATCAGCTGGAAGAAATTGATCTTCTTGCACAACATCAGACGAATCAATTTGTTGTATCTTAACCTTCTTTGTCCTTATCCTTGAATGGTCTGATGATGGATTACTCAACTTGGTAACATTCAAATTCTTTGACAACTCTTCCAAATGTTTTTCATAGTCCACAATGGCGTCCATCCGCTTAGAGTTGACCATCTTGGAATATGACTCTTTTATCCAAGCTGGTTCATCATCATCATCCTCACTTTCATCACCATTCTCACCACCACCAGCGCTCTGATTCTTTGTCTGTTCCATCCGGTGTTCCCTCAACCATGTCAATGTCGAGCATATAAGTGACAGTGTCTTTCCTGTTCCTGTGGGGCTTTCAAAGATACCAACCTTGTAACCATTGGACAGCAGATCGTATAACGATTCCATGAACTCCAATTGGATATTGTAGGGCGCATAAGGATGGTAGAACTTATCCCTACCGTTGTTACTTGTCATATTGCTGTGTATAAAGTTCTTCTCTCTGACATCACCGCTATGAGGTGAACGGTCCCGAGCTATGAGGCTTTGTTCTGTTGGATCTGCCATTCAGCTTCTCATGAAGTTGGCTATTGACGTTTTTACGCGTTGCCTACCATGATGATTATGGTAAGGGCCACGCACTCGCTACAAAGGCAACGCATAGTTAAGGGAGTTAAGTACTACATTTTGTGTCACTTGCAATAGATACAAACTCGATAAATTCAACAGATCTAATACTGCTAATGTTGTATATCATGGAAAATCACAGACACTAGACATACTGAGCCATGGCCACGATAGCACTGTTGCTCATCCTCAACAGCATCACCATCATTCTGTACTCAACGGTCAAATTGACAGAGTATAGATTCCACAGAAATTCAAGAGTTGAACATACAATCCCATTACAAGGACCTGTACATCAGATCATATTCAACGATGAATCTTATAATTCTCTGAGTGTAACCACGATAGATGGTAAGAAATTATTCCAAATTACCAAAAGATCTCGAGTGAAATGGGATATTCAAATCGTCAATAACAATATAACAAACGGTTCAAATATTAATTCAAAGAGAACTGTGGCCACAATATACAACTATTGGTTTGATAAATATGTCATATTGAACGATTTACCACCTGTGGGGAACAACTATAACGTTGCTCCACCGGTAAACACAAGACCGTCGATGGTTAGATTGGAAGGTGGTGTCCAAGGTTTTGTTGATAATTGTGATAATAGAAACTTTAGTTATGGTTCAAATACTGAGTTGATCTGGTGTGGGTTGAACCATTTCGAGATTGTTTCTGTCCCTGTTGGTACAATGCTGATAGATGATACACATAAGAGAGTAGCATGGGTTTCAGAAAGGGTCAAGGATAAATACACAATCCTTTTTGACTATGATTGTGTCAATATAGAAGTTCTTATCTCAACGTTCCTATTAACAATCTTAACCAATGGTAAGAGATTAAAAAGACCTCATATTCCAACATGTTTCAGTTAGTTATAATGAGTATGATATTTCTTATTTCTGTAAGAATTGACAACCACTGTAGATTGAAATATCTGAGTTTTTCAGTAATGCTTTTGTTAACTCACCATATTCATTCCAAGAATCTCTTTCAATATCAATTGCTCTAAGATCAGTACATGGATCAATCTTGACCAATGGTGTTATTATCGGTAAGAAAGTTAAACAACAACGTCTCCATTTCATTCCATTTGTAGATATAATAATATCTAAATCTTGACAATTTTTAGAATCATTCATTTGGAAAGTTTGTGATAATGATGAAGGTCCCATTTTGAGCGTTAGATTGATTGGTAATTGATCATTATCAATATATTCTTTATCTGCTATGATTCTTAATGAATATTCAACTGCCAAATCATATTCATTTGAAAATTTTAAATCATTCGAATCAATATAATTTAATAAGAGTCTTGCATATAACTGTTTAATTTCAAATGATTTATTTGATCCATTTGAATCAGTACTAGATATAATCAAATTTTCTGAGGACAATCTCAAAATATCTGGATTCTCATTAACATATTCTCTAATATATCTATCCAATGTTAATGACTTATAATCTGGTTCTTCATTTGAATTCATATCGATATCAGTTTGAATAAATTTTGGTATACGATTAGTAAGTCTATATTCTTGGAAATTGGCCAATGCTGAACCACTGGACTTTGTATCATTATCACCTTGTGAAAGATTGATAAAGACAACTTTATACTTTCTTTCAGATGGTAAGATATATTTAAACGTATCATCTTGTTGAAATTCATAGATTATTGACAATACATTCCCAGACCCGTTCAAAGAAGAACCAAGTTTACATAACGATATACTCTTGGTATTAAAATCATTATATTTCCTTGTCCATACCTTCTTTGCCCTGTCAAACACGGGTGATACGATGTCATCTGTCACTAAAGAGAACGTTGAAAGATTAATCTTGACAGATTTAGAATTGGATACGAGGATCAAATCATCATCTCCTGATGGATATATCTTTGTAAATGTCAAAAGTCCAGTCTCATTGGTCAATGGAGCCATTTTTTTAACAAATTCAACTCTTGTGATCTTGGAACACGTTGTATAATAAAAATGATCTTCAAATGGTAATAAATCATATATTAGGAATCTATCCGCCTGTTTAACGAGTTGAACTGATTGTGTAGAATTGTCAATCTTGAACACTTCATTCTTTGATGATACTGCAAATATCAAACCTTGAACTATTCTAATCATCACTACTGGAGAGTCACAGATCTTTATAACGTCCAATTCTGTATTCTCTAATGCATCAATGATTCTAATATGACCAGAATGAACACCTTCCAACAAAAGAAGCGTACCGTTTTGTAACATCCATTTGAGAGAGTGCACTCTGAATTGATCAAACTCAGCTTGTGAATTGAACTGTTTCTTTGGAGTCAAATTGGAATGGACTTTACAGTCGTTTATTATGATCACACCAAGATCAATTGTTAATACAGCCAAGTATGAAGTCTTTTGGATCAATGGAGACCATTCCATGGAGACAATGCCGTCTTCTGGAGACGAGAGAAATGTCGATGTTGTTTCATCCAGCAGAGTGTTTGTTAAAAACCCAGCAAAGGGTAAAGAGCTCAGCGGTAATTTCTCAACTTCAAACAACGGGTCAGCGGTCTTGAGATGTCTATCCTTGGTGTATTTTGGAGTAAGAAACGTCAGGTCTGAAGCGCTGTTCACCGCTATGGTTCCATCCGGGGACCAGGACAGCGAGTCTTGCAGGTCGTTGAGCTCAAGTCTTGAGAGCGTTAGCTGTGAGTTCATTGCGCTTTGATGGAGCTCTTATGTTGTTGTTGTTGTTCGTATAAACAATGACAAGTTGAGCTGACTTTATCTAATTTGTAAACAAAGCCCAATTATTGATATGGCCACGCTCGGTGACATATATAAAAGTATTGGGTTAACATCATATCATCAGTGCGGATATTGAAGCATACTACCGTTAGGAATACTTGTTCTACGGTGTATACTCTGGCTATATCCTGGCTATATCCTGTTCTATAAACACACAATGCTTCACCTTCTCCCTCCCGAGGTCTTCCAGGAAGTCACCGACCATCTCACTCCATCTGACATGAAATCCCTGAGTTCGATGGAAGAAATGGCACATCTGTTTGTCTATGTCTGTGATTATCAACGTGAGAAAGACGAATGTTATTTCTCACCACACTCCTCTATGAAGAGGACCACTTTGTTCTCAGACTTGGAGCTGGATACCTCAAGGTATTACCTCATCGAGGTGAAAGGTGCTGAATCATTAGTCGTGGCACAGGATAAGACAAAGCATTCAAGGAGTACGATATGTCTTACGAATAATCTGAAAGAGATGTCTATGAACTTACAATCATTGGACGTGATATCTACGTCGAAGAAGAAATATGTGCTATTTGATTATGAACGAGTCGTTCTGTTGAAAGAGGAACGTTTTGATCCAAAGGCACTGGAGGTTTATGGTGCAAAGAGTCTCAATCTGATATATTCCACCTCAACGGATCCAACTGTGAAGTTAAAGATCAATCCCGTTGAGGAGATGTTGATATCATCATCTTGTTCCATAATTCCAAACCTTGATCTAACGATTTCACCGACTAAGAAGCTAACGATGTTTGCAGATGATTTCAACTCTAGGATTAGGGATTTCAACATTGATTCATGTAAAATAGTAACGATTTATAACTATGAATATTTGAACGAAGTATCGATGAAATCAGTAACAAGGCTTAACCTAAGATCAAAGAACAGATCAGTGATCAACAGTTTCATAGCTCCAAATATGGAGTCATTGATACTTACATTTGAAGATACGTTACCAATTTTCCAAAAGATCTTTGCTCCTAAATTGACAAAGTTGGTTCTAGAAGATGCAAGCATTGTACTTCCAGAACCAAATGCTCATCACCTACAGAATACAAACTTTGATGAATCACAGATTATAGATGACACGTCATTCTATTCTCAGATTGACAAATGCTCTGTCAGTACATGGCACACTGGAGAAAGAGTCTTGGAGAAAATTCATAAGCTTGCTACGAACCTAAGTCTATTGGAGATAAATGTACATCAAGTACTGGATCCTCAATATACCCAACAGTTGAAATTCCCACCAAGTTTGAAAACCCTATATCTACGAATGTTAGGTGGTGAAGTTATACCTGAGTTTTTCATTCCGGGATTGGAGACATTGGTCATCTCCTGTGATACTTCGGTCTCAGTTCATGATTCTACATTTCGTATTTCACACGCTTTCCCATCTCTGAAGCATTTAACCATTGATAGTTGTCATATTGGAGCCATTGGTCCATTGTTCCAAAACG
>JAJLRR010000293.1:0-11526 GCA_030567175.1 Williopsis lachancei
ATAATAACTATCAGTCGTTAGTGATGTTTAATATCGCATCGGATTCTTTGACACGTGTGACGCGTTCACTATAGTTAACTATAATATTCATTTTTGGCGTAGTGCGAGTGTAACTTAGCACGCGCTAGTGATTCTCGATTCCTACAAGATACTGCACATAAAACCTCTCAAGTCTGCAAGGTACTCTGTCATATGCAAATCTTTGACTCACTGGATTCATACTAATTCAGTCTTCTGCACTCGATCTGAGATGAATCATGAAACTCTGCCAGTTTTAATGAGGTTTGTACTGCTGCTCGAAAAACGTGTCTGGGGACTCTATGATAATTTGGTGATCTGACGCACGTTTTGTGCCAAAAATTGAAGGCTCATGAAGAGCACATGCAAGAAAATTGAACAGCGCTGTTATGCTCTGAGAGCGTGTTAATGGTGCTTGTTTTATATAAACACGATCAGTTGACGGCGATTTAGCTGATCAATGACCCATTATGATCACAATGTATCGAGTGTCTAGATTATTCATCGCACCCCTCGGTCCTCATTCTTGGTAACGGACCGCTGAGCCTGTATATTATATTTAGATCGTATCGATCTTATATAAGCCGGCTACACTTCCCCGTGATAAAATCTCACACCAAAAATATTATATCGCCCATGCAAATTCTCTTAATGTTGTTAATGGGCGTCATCAAATGCTCAGACCTTCAACAGCCGCCCAACAGAGGAACCCCATCTAAGATGTCTCTGAGTACGGGCAAACATCGGGATGTACTTCACATCATTGAATCTACACTCTGCTCTTTGTCATCTTCGCTCAATCGCTAGGCGGCTAATCGTATTTTAGTGGACTATATAAACAGATGCTAAGAAGATACATTTAATTTCCATGTCTCTACGCCCTCATATGAGTAAAACACCACACACCAAGCACCCTCTATACTTCTACAACCATGTCGTTTGTCTCTGTCCCCCAGAAGACCAAAGCAGCGGTCACAACGTCTATCTCTCAAGAACAAAGCCAGAAATTGTTACACACAATGTTAAAGATGTCTTTCGGATGCGTTGCATTTCTTCGTGGTTTATTCACCGATGATAATTTTGTTGATCAAAGATTCGTTCCACGTAAGTTCGAAAAGGATTATGACCCAAAAGATCCAACTATGAAGGCAGATTCTATACGTGTCAAGACAT
Source organism: Williopsis lachancei (assembly GCA_030567175.1). Lineage (NCBI taxonomy): Eukaryota > Fungi > Ascomycota > Saccharomycetes > Phaffomycetales > Wickerhamomycetaceae > Williopsis > Williopsis lachancei. The sequence goes on from JAJLRR010000293.1 coordinate 1,192, forward strand.
TGGCAAGAGGTAAATCACCACAGGTTGATATGTTCTTAGATTGGATCGATGAAGGTGTTCTTGATGCAATCAAAAAGAATTATTTAGAGACCTTGATCCTCGGGATATTTTTGGATGAATCTAAACCTGAAGAACTCGATGAAGTGTATTCGTTTACATTTGACTATAAAGATAGCAACGTGAAACTTGAAGTCAACGATGGGAAAGTTGAAAGTGTGACATTATTGAATGCAAGACAAGCATTACAGCATCTAATGCGTAGATTTATAATAATTACACAAGGGTTAAATAATCTACCAGAGAAGAAATTTGTTACGATGCGTATGTCATTTAACGATTCCTGTCCAGAATCATACCAACCTTCTGGATTTAAAGATGCATCTACTAGTCCCAATGCAATCATACGTACGCATAAGGAAGCATTGGAAACGTTTGCAGCTGGAGCAATATCCACAGGACGTCACAAGTATGACCTCATATACCTATAATCTATCTATACTATCCCATTCATATGACCACTCCTGACTAACTTCAACATCAGTATTCAAGCAAAAGTTCTGAGCTCTATCACAGATAAAGAGATAAATATGGATGACGATATGGTCGAGCTTGATCCTTTTGAATTCCCTAACCAATTACCTGGCAACTTTAGCCATCGCCAACCTATCTCAAAACCAAAGCTATTGACTAGTAACATCAATAAGGAAGACCCTAGTCAAACTACAAAAGTTTTGAGGACATTTTTAGGTGAAAAGCAAACCCCGTTATTACCAGCTACTCAAGCAATTGGAAAGTTCAACTGTCCATGTCAATGTAATGAAAATATTGATATGTTTTCCTTCACAACAGTGGATTGTTCAACTTGTGGGTCAAGAGTTCATAGGGTTTGTCATATGCTCAGTAGATCGGACACCTTACCAGTTTGTATTTCATGCCGTTCTAAGAATCTTGGACAAATTCCACTCCATGATAATTTGAAACTATTGATGCATTTGAGAATTTGGATCAATATAAGTCGTTACCTTAAAGGTGGATATAGCATAAGAGAGACTCATGAAGAGCTTGGTTTAACTTCTGAAGATATTCCAATGACAGCTCAAGTCTTCACTATCCTACTTAGAGGACGATTCTTGATGACAGCTGTTAAAGGTGATTCTAGGTACCAACAAATTCTAAATAGCTCTCCAAATGTTAAAGTTGATATCGATGGAATTAAATTGGATGGTTCTTTGGTTCCAAAAGGTAAATACAAATGGGCATTTGGTACTCAAGCGACACCTTTCAAAGGTTTAAAGAGTACGAGTACAGTATACTCCGACTGGTATCGAGAATTCAGAGAATTTAAAACCTTTGTCTGCGAGACCACAAAGAATATGGGGTTATGTTCTGATGAAGAGTTGGGTAAGCTTACCTGGGAAGACGTTAAAATTTTCAATGGTGATCAACCGATGAATTCTAGTGATATTGAAGAAGGTCAAGATGATATAGTTAACGAGCAGTTTTACAACCTCAATATCGATAGTTCACAAGTTGAATCAGGATCCAATAAACCAATGATGAAAAGAGCATTGGCTGATTCACAGTTTGAATCTATTCCAGAGACAAGTCTTCCAATTGCCAATTGGCAAATGTCTAGCAATCCAGTTACAAATTCTCCTAGATGGAAGAAGAGAAAGAAAAGTGTATCGAATGCCTTCCTGAGTGCAACAATTGTTGAATAGTTGTGATGTTGTATACTTTCTAATGAATCTCATATGCTAACGAAATACTCTTAGCTATAGTACTGAGATGTTGTTGTTCCACATTGTCTTCCCCACAAAAATGTGTGAACGGTGTCCGGATCAATAAATCTACTAGCGACGGAAAAGAAGAAAAAAAAATCAATAAAAGTGGTCCTATGTAACAATAATACTGACATCGCGAGCTCGAGCTGTAGTGGGATTTATCAACAGTCGTTCACCTACAATTACAAATCGCTTGGATCATATTGAGAATACAGCTCATTATGCTACCCATTAGACTCACTAAGAGAGTCAGGATATCATGCTTACAGAGGATCCATGCTCGTCGCTCTCTGACAAACCGACCAGAACCTCCATTCACCTCGGGACAACCGTTGTTTGAAACAAGACCATTTATGTTAAAACCAGGTGAACTTACACCCGGGATCACTGCATTAGAATATTTCAATCGTCGTATAGACCTTGCAACCAAACTTCAAGATTCATCTATTGCCATTGTGATTGGTAATAGTGTGAAATATGCATCAGGAAGCGTTTTTTATCCATTTCAACAGAATAATGATCTTTTTTATCTTAGTGGTTGGAAAGAACCAGATTCTGTACTTGTTATTGAAAAACCAGATTCAAATTTGGATAATGTTCTATTTCATATGATTGTACCTCCAAAGGATGCACATGTTGAACAATGGGAAGGTCAAAGGACAGGTGTTCAAGGTGCTATTGATATCTTTAACGCTGATCATAGTGAAGATACTTATAGAGTTGGTACATATATCGAAACACTTGTTAGGAGAAACAAGAACATTTATATCGATTTCCAAAAATCATCTACAAGAGGTCATGGAAGATCCGTTAGTGGAACTTTTCAAAATTTCTTCAACTTGGGTGGGAATTCAAAGTATTCATCCATTGAAGGTGTAATAAATGCACATTCAGCAGGGAAGAGTGTGAAATCTCTTGGTCATTTAATAACAGATATGAGAGCTATTAAATCAGAAGCAGAACTTCGAGTGATGAGAAAAGCAGGTCAGATCTCTGGTAGAGCTTATAACCAAGCATATGCTGGTAGATTTGTCACTGAAAGAACACTTAGTGCATTTTTAGAGTATAGATTTGTTGCAGGAGGTTGTGATAAATCTGCATATGTTCCAGTTGTTGCGACTGGTAAGAATGCGTTATGTATACACTATACGAGAAACGATGATGCAATGTACAATGAAGAGATGGTCTTAGTGGATGCAGCAGGTTCATTAGGTGGTTATTGTGCAGATATCTCACGTACTTGGCCAGTTACTGGTAAATTTACACAACCACAAGCAGATCTTTATCAAGCTGTGCTTAACGTTCAAAAAATTGTGATTGATCATTGTAAAGAAGAGAGTCAGATGAGTATACAAGATTTACACGATTTGAGTATTTCTCAATTCAAGGTTGAACTTCGGAACGTTGGATTAGGAGATCTTTCAACTATGGAAGTTACAAGGATATATCCACATTATATTGGACATAACCTTGGTCTTGATGTTCATGATGTTCCTAATTATACTAGAGGTGCTAAGTTAAAAGCTGGACAAGTTGTCACAGTGGAACCAGGTGTATATATTCCTGATGATATTCAATATCCAAAACATTTTAGAAATATTGGTATTAGAATAGAAGATGATATTGCCGTTGGAGTTAAAGATTATACGAATCTTACCGTTGAAGCTGCTAAGGAGATTGTTGATATTGAAAGAGTGGCAGAAGTTGGTGTTACAACTCCATTGGAAGATGAAGTTCTTGAAGTGTTTTAATTGTATATAGTATATAGATTATAACTTTATCGTTGATTATATAATGTATTGTTATGTGATTACATAATATCATATTCCTTACATAATCACTTACCATATCTACTAAGTCTTGCATTAATACTTTCAGGATCATATGCTCTTTGATCTGGTGATAATCTATCCATCAAAGTAGTAGTGTTTATAGCCACTGGAGAAGGAGATCTTGTTGATGTTGATGTTGTTGTAGATGAAAAGGTAGCTTGGTTATTAGTTGTTGCTATTGGTTTTGATCTTGTTTCAAGATTAGCCCTTGTCATGGCTTCAACGTTATCAGTTTCTTCTGCTAATTTGTTCAGCTTTTCATAGAGCTCTTGCTTTGTATTTGGATAGAACTCCTCTAATATTTGACCATCTGATTCAGAGAATTTGAATTGTAACGAATCATCCCTTTTAATCAAATCGTTAATCTCCCTTTTCAATTCAATCTCTGGGATTGCCAGTTTTATTGAAAGATGAGATATTGATACCCTCTTACACAATGAAAGGTATAACCTATATGCCTTTTTCCTAAATTCTAACTTTATATCATTCCATATCCTATTAAAAAGGAAGTTTGTTGAACATAGAGTGTTTAATCCATCCAAATGTTGGAAAAATTGTATAAATTTTGCATTGTTTAAACATTGTGCTAATGGTCTAAAATTTGGAATTAAATTTGGACCCATTATAGTTATGAATTCATACTGTGTATGTATCTCATTTAATTGTCTTGCATCTTTGGTCAATAGTATTGAGATCATAACAGCTATAAGTATTTCATCCTTATGTATGAATTTATTAAAATTAGAATCTTTAAGGATATCCATTGCACTTATCGTTTCATTATCCGAGTCATTATCCGAATCATATGTCATTATAGGTTGTGCAATTGCCAATGAATAGCTCAATCTAACAACTTCTTGATAATTTTGTTTTAAAAACTCTGCATATAACACCAATAGTTTAACTCTCCAATAACTTGAAATTTCAACTTTTGTTAATCTCTTGAGATATATTTCATTCGAAGAAGCAGTGGAGAGAAAAGCATCGACTCTTTTCTCCTGTGATATAACACTAAGATAATTCCCCTGTATTATACCGATCTGTGCAATAAATTCTGCCAATTGACACGTTGTAGTACCAGAATTTGAAGATCTTAATACACTTTGAGCATCTCCATATTGGTTGCTGTATAGATATACCGTTGCTATTTGTAAGAGTTTATCCATTGAATTCTGATAATAGATCGAATCAACACCTAATTCTTGTAATAATCTGTTTCTCTTTGAAGGAATCTGTTCAGGGTTTAACTGTGTCATATATATTGTTCTAAGTTGTTCATCTCCACGTGATGCAACTTCAATAAAATCCATCGTATTGGCCACTGGGATATCCAATTGTCCGATTATTTCTAATGCTGACTTTGCAACTGTTGGTGCAAATGCATCGTCCACGGACATTAGGAATTTTAACCGTTCGATAAGAACAGGGCCTGTATTCAGGTGTTAGTACAGTAGAAGGGATTACTTCACTGTTTGTCTACTCACCATCGTAACGTTCGAGTATCTTTGCCAGGACGTCTGTGGTTTGTTAGTACTTTCTCATAGTTCATATGATGACAGGGACACTCACCCTCCAGTTCGATGTGCATTGTGCTGAATCTGCTGTGCTGTGCTGTGTTGTGCTGTGTTATCTGGTTGTGTTGAAGTGCTGAGTTAATTATGGGGAACAATTTCTCTTAGCATCCCGCAGTGGCCCTACCAACAACTATCAGCTTTGTAATATCAACAGGACAATCAGCCTATAATTCCAGACACATAACCATCGCACCATCTCCTTAGTGAACATATTAACGAGTTCATTGAACGGTACAATGCTTCCACAACCGATCAACATCCCACAATGGCTCGAGGAGAACGGCCACCTCCTCCAGCCCCCAGTGAACAACTACTGCATGCACCGTGGAGGGTTCACCGTTATGATCGTTGGAGGTCCTAACGAAAGAACGGATTTCCACGTCAATCAGACCCCGGAGTACTTCTACCAGTACAAGGGCCATATGACATTACGTGTGGTTGATGAGGGAAAGATCAGAGACATTACCATTGGAGAACAGGAGAGTTTCTTACTCCCGGGAAACACACCACATAGTCCAATCAGATACGCTGATACCGTAGGGATCGTTGTGGAACAGGATAGACCAGAAACAGTACAGGATGAGATCCGTTGGTATTGTTCAAAGTGTCAGGATATTGTACACAGTGTCAAATTCCACTGTCATGATCTCGGTACACAGGTTAAAGATGCGATTATGGCCTTTGATAATGACATTGAGGCAAGAACTTGTTCAAAATGTGGTACGCTTAACTACTCCAAGCCTCAGTGATTAGTCATTATAATATCTATGTCTTATACAAACTTATCGTGTAACCATTCTTTCAACCTCTCCATCAACACTCCATAAGAATTGTGATAATTGATGTTATGATCAGAATCTGGGAATACCATCAGATCATAATTAGTCACTCCATGGACATTGAACTTATCCAATAGTTTGAATGTATTTTGAATATGAACGTTATCATCTCCAGTACCGTGCATTAGTACAAATCTCTTGACAGATTTAAACGATTCAATGTCTGATACAACAGCTGTTGTTTCATAATTTTGTAAATCATTCTTTGGAGTATCCATATATCTCTCTGTATAAATAGAATCGTATAGTTTCCAATCAGTAACAGGTGCCACGGCCATTCCATATTTAAACACTTCACCATGATCATATTCCAATGTCTTTAACGTTGTAAAACCTCCATATGACCATCCCCAAATCGCGGTTTGTAACTCATTGATATAATCTCTTGATTCAATCCATAATTTCGTAACTTCTATAACGTCTCTTGGTTCCCAATATCCCATATTCTTTTTGGAATACGATCTATATTTCCAACCTTGTCCTCCAGTTCCTCTTGGTTCAACAAATAATACCACGGAGTTGTATACATCTGTAATAGTATCTTCAAATCCAAGATGGAATGTACTATGCAATTTACGGAATCCTGGACCTCCATATACATTGACAAGTAATGGATGTTTCCTTGTATGGTCAAAATGCTCGGGAACAAGTTCAATGATATCGACATATTCTCCATCTGAGAGTCTTATAGAATGATAATGGTTTCTTGAACCGGTAAGGTCTAATCCACGTTTATCTCTACTGTTCTCTTCTTTCATATGGAAGATGTATAGCCTCGGGAACTGTGGACCAGCATACGTTATAGAGATATAGCAACCATTAGATGAATACACGGCTTCATAATAACCTGGTATAGAGATATCCGTTACTGATAACATTTCACCATTTGTTAGATTCAATGCATATATATGACGTTCAAAATTAGATTCTCTATTAGAACTGAAATATAACAGATTGGTGTCAATGTCAAATTTATCGATTGATATAACTTCCCAATCTCCATTTGTTAACATCTTTGGTGTTAATGGTAATGAGCCATTTAATTCAAAATATCCAATGTGATTATATCCTTCATATTCAATGATATCCACGAATCCATGGGTTAATGAGTCATTAGTTATGTATATCATATCGTTAAAATTCTCTATCCAACCATCATATTTATTCGAATCAATCGTATAACCAACTATGGATTTTGATCCATCATTTGTGATTGAATACAATCTATAGTCTTGTATTTTAGATTCTCTATCCGTTTCACGGATAACCAATGTATCATTGACCCATAATGCTCCATAACAGATCCATTCATCGTCAATTTTAGAATCTTTCCTATCAACGGATAAAAGTTGTTTACTGTTCAGATCATAGATCATCATTATAGGCCTAGGGTTATTCTCTCCAGGTTTAGGATATTTGATCTTTTCAATCTTTGGGAATACTCCCTGACTAAAGAATTCCAAGGGTAAAGATTCAACTTCTGTATCGTTTATCTTTAAAAAGGCCAATTTTGAAGAATCTTCATTCCACCAAATACCAACATCTTTTTGTAAAACTTCTTCTTCGTATACCCAATCCAATTTCGCATTGAATATATCATCTGAACCATCATCTGTTATTCTTTCAACTTCATCGGTAGAAATATGATAGAGATATAAATCATTCGATTGGACAAATGTCACATGAGTGAATGAAGGAGACCATGAACAATGTTGAAGTTTATCCCTTGATATCCTTTTGAATTTGCCTGTCTTAACTTCAAATAGAAACCAATAGGCATCATATGAATGTCTAAACTTTGAAATATATTCTGTAGCGATCAATAACATCGAGGCATCTCCATTTGGGATGGCTCTTCGTATGATATTACCTAATTTATCATCATCAGTTTCAAATACTAAATCGTTATATAAGATTTTGGAGAATTTATCATCTGATGATTTCTTCAATAGGATATTCGTATCTGTGATAATGACATAGAATCCTTCATCTTTATCCCTCGATGTCATATACTGACTTATGGCATCAGATGTAACTGATTCTTTATACGTCATCGTACCAATAGGTTCTCTTGAATGCCTTACTTCTCTTTCTGTCAATGTCACCAGTGGTTTGAAACTACTGGTACTACTAGTAGTCTGTGTAATGACAGAACTTGTCATTATCGTATCAACAGACATGGTTGATGAAGACTGTGTCTGGTTGTAATCTTGCTTCCCTCTCCCAGATGTATTGAAACCTCTATAGCTCAACAACAATGCAGTGTATAGTACAAAGACCAACACAAACACTCCAATCAAAAAAGATCTCTTGAATTTCTTTGATACACCGGGAAACGAAGTAGACTGATCCTCATAATCTGGTAACATTCTTGCATGTTGATCGATCTCATCAAAGGCCATTGAGGTCTCAGATTCTATCGATGGACTCGGTGATCCGGCTTCTCGAAGTGAGGACATCTCAATGTCCTCCATGATCTCATGTTGTTCTTGCATCACCGTATTGTGAAGAGATCGTATGTTCTGACCATCAATATCTTGGTCTTTGAGAGTCCAATTGGAGTAGAAATATATCTAAATGAATGAATTTACTAAACTTCTCTTGGAATTAATCAGGGTGTTGACATAGTTTATCGGCATAACAATGAACTGCCCGAACAAAAATCATAAATACATGGCTCGTAACCGCTGACTTGGCGAAGAAAACACCAATTTTTAAAATTTAAAAATTGGATCTTTGGCCGAGCGGTTTAAGGCGCTTGACTCAAGATCAAGTATCGTAAGATGCATGAGTTCGAATCTCATAGGATCCACTATTTTTTTAAATTACCAATACACAAACTTCTAATATATAAAACCTGTATGAGCCATCTACAGAAACAAATTCAACAAATCAAACATCAAATTAAACAATCATTCTATTTATGACCAATCTTCTTGAAGTCTCCATCAAATGCATCTTTCAACCAACTGAATAACTTATCATAAACAACAGGATTGGCATTATGATAAAGAATACTATGCTCCGAATCTGGGAAAACATGAACATCATAATTCTCCACTGAATTCATTATCAAAAGATCCAATAGACCATATGTGTTCTGTATATGGACATTATCATCTGCTGTTCCATGCATCACTAAGAATCTTTCAACTTTACTCAGACTTTCAACATCACTAATCTGTGAGATCTTATAACCTGCTTCGTTATTCTCCGGAAGATCCATATATCTCTCGGTATATATAGAATCATAAAGCATCCAATTTGTCACTGGTGCCACAGCCATACCATATTTGAAGGTCTCACCTTGGTCATATTCTAATGTCTTCAAAGTGGTAAATCCACCATATGACCATCCCCAACATGCAGTTTTCTCGGTATCAATAAATCCCTTTGCAATCCATTTCTTAGTTATAGTGACAATGTCTCTTGGTTCCCAATATCCAATTCTCTTATTTGCCCATGATCTAAATTTCCAACCTTGTCCTCCAGTTCCTCTTGGTTCAATATAAAGGACAATGGCATCCAATGAAGATGAAACAACATCTTCAAATGCCAAAGATATTGAACTCTTAACTGTATGTGAACCTGGTCCAGCATAATAATGTACTAATAATGGATATTTCTTCTTTGGATCAAAGTTTGGTGGTAGGTATTCAATAACGTTTAAAGTAACTGGTGTTTCATCATCATTCTTATCGACTTCGATTCTATGGAAATTTCTCACTGGGAAATCATACGTTGCAGATGCTGCAATGTATAACCTTTGATTTGAAAATGGCATGATTAAAGATTGATCCTCGACTTTGATCAATTCCATAGATTTCAGATCAGGACCTTGTAAATAACGAATAGCAAACTCACCATTCGAACTAAACGTTGTATCATAATATCCATGTTTACTATCATCTGTTAATGATTTAATCTCATGAGTTTCTAAATGAACAGAATAAAGATTTTTGTCGACACTTGAGCTTTTTGCTGCAGAGAAATAAACCAAATTAGAAATTGGATTAAAACTTAAATCTCCATTGACAACTTCCCAATTTCCTGATGTTAATGGGATTGGTTTAGAATTAACATTTGCAAAATAACAAAGATGGTTAAACCCATCAACTGCATATGTATCGACATAACCAATTTCTTTACGATCATTTGAAATGGGAATGATCAATGGACTATTAAATTTTTCAATCCATCCTCCATATTCATCATTTGCATTCACCTTATGTACAATTTGAGATTCACCTTTTTTAATTTGATAATGACGAACGTTTAATACGTTGGATTCTCTATCAGTTTCTTT
>JAJLRR010000294.1:347-11188 GCA_030567175.1 Williopsis lachancei
ATAGTTTTTAAAAGAAGACCATTTGATTAAGTTGATAACTTGGGTTCGGATATAGAAATTTGTTAAAATTTCTACTACTTTGTGCACGTAGGTTACGTGCACTCATGTCCGCATTACTATGATAATGTAGTTTTTGCCCGATAGGGCAAGTTTTAATCCGATCATGGGATTTCGCGTTTTTTACCGTAGCGTAGCGAAGGTGCAAAAAACATAAGCTCTTGTTATTATTTTATTTTTTTTTTATGATTTATGATTTTTTGGCCTCAATTTATACTGCTACTAGCAAAAGCGCACGCATCAAAATTAAAGCTGAGTACTGATCAGTTGATATATAATATTTTTCCTCCGTAATATTATGCCTGCCAGCAGCTTATAAGAACAATTAAATTTTTGTGTCAGGTAAATTGTGTGAGGCCTGTGCCCCGCACAGAAGCTGCCAGCACGTAAGTTTTAATTTCACTATAATTAACTATGTAAAAACGCGCAAAAAACAAAAAAAAATTGATTTCAAGAACAAAAGTTTATAGAATCTCATGAATTTGGTTTAGTCGTAGCTATTGAAAGGAATACAGCATTTTAAGAGAAGAAAGTCGGTAGAGCATGTAGGTAGACTTCCTGACTATCAAGGTTTAACACCAGACCCCCAGACCCCCAGACATCCAGACATCCAGACATCCAGACCCCCAGACATCCGTTTTTTTGCCTAAAAATCTAACAAGTCCATCTTACATGCATCTTACGTGCACTTAATCGTACCTCGCCAGCGGTGGTGCGAAATTAACGTTAATATGTCTCTCACTCTTTACAATTCGCCTATCGTCTTGACCGCTATCAAAACTGATATCATATGGAGTTACTTCGAGGTCTATAGGATTGTCATTTATAGGTGGGTGTTACACGATGAGCCATCTGTAGAATTGATAAAGGATCAATATAGGTCAACTCTGTCAGTTGCCCGCACAAATTTGCAGCATATTATATATACTCATGACCCAAAAGCTTACTGACCTTATACATAGGACTAGCATACACTGAGTAACTACAAAATTTTATCGAGTAGCTGTATAATTAATATAGAAAGATTATGACATGATTAGGTCTGGAATGGTTGATTATTATGAAATCAGAGAATGATGGACGCTTATTCAAGAACCAAAGTGTTCATCGGTGGGTATTAAGAAAAGTTGTAGTGAGGCGAACCTTCACCTGATATGATATAGCAAGTAGCATATCAAGTTCCATATGATGGCTCTCTGGATGAAGAGCTAGGTCTACGTCCGGCATATGAGCTCATCAATGGGCCGTTCTGTGGAGTAGAGGATATACTCTCATCGTCTTCATCCATTGACTCATACCCAACACTGGCGCTTCTCTTGATTCTCAGGAAATCGTTCTGGTCAATGTCTTCATGTAGCGTAACAAAGAAAAGTAGAACAGTTGTACAAAGCATCAGTACTATGGCAACATAAAACACTAGCTTTGGCATCACGTTAACTGTGCGACCATATATGAAAAGAGCTCCAGCAGGTGCAATCATACCCAGGATATTTTTCAGGACAGTCAACGCACCAAAAAATTCACCAGTCTTATTCTCTGGTATGTATTTGATGATTGAAGACTGTATCGTTGGAGAGCCCAATGCACCTAGTGATCCAACAGCAGCACTTGCAAGAACCGTAGTTCCTGTTGTAGCCAACACAATCATTAAAGGTGTTACCAAATCAAAGCACAGTGCAACCAAGATTGTTATCCAGTCAATCCAGTCAGGAGATCCTGCGTGAGTCTTGTAGAACTTTCTGAGGAAATGTAGTAATATAGGAGAGGCCACATAAAGTGCAGCTGTCTTTGAAGCACCAACCGCACTCATAAAATATCCCAGATCTTCAGAGCTTGCATCGAAACGGAAAATGGCATACAGTATCATAGCACCAGGAACACCACTACCAACTGCCATGGTTAGGCAGTCGATTGCAATCAATATAACTGCATTAGTACGTGGAACGAATCCCAATTTTGAATGTTTTGGTAGCCAAAGAACCTTCATGATTCCAAATGTATTCTTTATTGATTCAAGTGGTGTGGCAACACGGTTCATTCCATATTGGCTTAAGCGTGATGAGGACACCTGCGAGGCAAAACTGGCCTTTCTTTGTAAATGCATCGAATGAGATCTTTGGATAGATTTCTGAGGACGCGATTCTGGTATTCCAAAGTTAATCATTATCAATAGAAGTATATTTAGAGCGATAGCGACATATAGCGTAATGATCGGTTCACCTGTGTACTTAACTATTAAACTTCCGATCAAAGGCCCAATACCTAATCCTGCGTAGAGACAACCTATTGTGAAGCCGAGCATTGCTGTTCTCGCATGAGGCTCGACGATATCTGTGACATAACTTGAACATAAACTAATCAACATCATCAAGTTTCCGCCTAGACCAAACACCATGCCGTTCAGCGGGAAAAGCCACGGCGTAAATGGGACTCTTTCACTTATCAAGACTACTTGAAATATCTTATAAAGCAAGGCCATGAATGAGGAATATAATATGAGTGGCTTTCTACCAACTCTATCACTCATTTCCCCAATCTTACCGCCAGCAACGATGGAAACAAAACCAGTTGCAAATGACACTTTCGCCTCTATCGAAGAAACTAACTCTTGGACCTTTGGATCAGAGCACTGTAACTCTGAGTTGATGGATTGCTTGTAATGGCAAGCTCTTGAAATCATCAGTTTCAAAAAACTTGGTGAGTATATCATACCTGAGATGAAATAGAGTAGAAGAGCAACACAAATCACACCAACGGTTGGTTTCTTATACCATTTGAGCGATGCATGGTGTAGCCTTTGTTCTCTGAGCCATCTGATATCTTCATCATCATCATCTTGATCCGCATCTGTGATGGCTGATTCAAAAATCTGAACTGCTGCCCCTTCCGCAACGGCATCAGGGTCCAAGAGTCTGTTTGTATCTTGAGCAAGTCTCATGCTTCACCTATCTCTTTAAGAGTAGCTATAGCTAGTGTAATGGTCTAATAGCAGCGATCTCTAGACAGTATTGTGATCAGCAGCGGTGAACCCGTGCCAGTGTATTATATATCCCTCTTTATCTCTCTATTATGGATTGAAGTGCTTCTATTTTAATGATCGAAAGTATATTTGGGTTCTTGATCCTTGTATAATTATTACTAGAGATCTACGTTTTGAGAGGATTAGCCTGGTTTTCGGACTTTTTACAGCCTGTTGGATGCAGGCCCGGCTGAATTAGCAAGCTAAAGATTGCGTGCTGTGCCTGTACTAGTGCACTCATGTACGCCCCTATATATACAAATATTTATTAGCGGTGTGGTGAAAATTTGGGTTTGCGGGCTTATCAGCTCTGTTTTTTTTTCATGTGGAGCTGTTTAATTGTGTTTTTCAAGACGATGCTTTAGCTGGGACGCAATATGATAGCGGGTATAAGCAAATATGCCCCCTTGTGCTCACGATTCTTATCTTTAGAACTAATTAAGGGCTTCTGTCTGTCTACTCAAGATCAGAGATCTATCATCTCGGTTTTCATAAGCCATTTACTGCTGTAAGTGTAATATTAAAACTATACAACACATAATTGGTCTCTGTACTGTCAGTCAAGGATTCCAATTTATAATGCTTTGGATACAGAAAAATGTCTATCAGCTCAAGCTTGCTGGCTCGCACTAGCATGAGTACACATTATACGAGGGATCAATCTATCAAAGGTCGGTATGATACCATGAGTCAAAGTATCGGTTACTGAGGCAAATAAGTAATAACAAAGCGACATATTCTCATGCATGATGCGAATCCATTTGTAACTGTCATGATTTCCCACGTCGTCCTTGATAATCTCAATTGTCAGCTTGGATGCCCAATGAAAGCCGCCTAAGTACTGTTATATTGATGGCTGATTAAATATCGATCTCGGAATATGCCCACAGTTAACACTTGCAGCTGACAATGAGTATTGTGTAAATAATTGAGCCAGTGTTTTTAGCTGCGCACGACGTCTTGACGGCGTATAAGTGGTGAAATTCCCCAATTAGAAGCCATCTCCAGCTTATAATATAACGTTCATGCTAAATTATGAGTTAGCTAACTGAAGAAATCATGAGTACGTGTGATTTCAGATTTCTGCATGAATTCTCAATAACATAAGTTGTTCCGGCTGGTGAACTTTATCATTAAGTTGATTATATTGAAGGAAAGCAGTAGTTATACTTCAATATCGCTTGAAAGGACCCTTTTGCAAATCGAAACGTTCGGCTCTACCAAGAAATCTGTCAAACATGAATCACAGCTCATTTGATGCTCACGGCCTGCAGTTGAGAATTCTGCGCCTGCGGCTGCATTAATATTCTGGCAAGAAATTAGCCGTCCTGATCCAACAACGGAATTCCATATTCCTTGAAGTTCATTGCACAATAGATAACAGATTCTCCCTCTTCTATTTGAATGTATAAGCTAAAGTTAAAACTGAAGTTGCTTAATGAGAGTCTCAAATGTGGCAGCTTCCAAATCGTCGACAATAACCTAGCTCAACTTTAAGTTTGCTGCAACGCTGCCTCAGGAGGAATATACCTGTAACTAAGGAGAGAAAACTTGAATGATATTGATCTGTATACCTAATTCTGGTACACAGTTAAGCTATCTACCATGCATGCTTTAAAAAGTTAAAAGAAATGGAGTTTGGTTCCTTGTGACCGATCATAAAATATGCAATCTTTGACCATCGAGATCATAGCATTTTTGCTATTCGTCCTCCTGAGACATCATGCTGCCTTGCTCTCATTCTAGGTATGCTCTAGAGAATTGTCCTCTTTCCCACCTGAAAGTGGAAGTGAACTATATCCTTATGAGCCACAGCCAGTGATCATCTTTCATAGAGAGAGAACGGAGATGAAGATCCTATGGGGCTCTTCCAACTCACTCTGATCCAGGGTGTGTTCGCTCAGCTAGTTGTAGGATACATCACAATATAGTACAAGTATCAATCTTCGGAAGGAGAAACAGTATGAAATAAAAACTTCAAACTTCTGAATCTTCTTTCTCAATATCACCGGTGAAGATAAAGTTTCTTGGAGATTATTACAAAATCATTGTACATATATGATAACCATCCGAGGTTCGCTTATAACGTGATATGATGAAGCTTAAAATATTGCTCTAGTCCACTGGCTGTCAATTTGAATGGAAGCAATGAACAACAACCATATCGTCCCATATAAATATTATGAAATTGGCTGGAGGAACAGTAGCACTGATTCGTATCTATGTCTATGGCCGTGTTCCAGTTTTATAACTGAGCGAGCTATCGTTCTTCCATAAATTAGAGGTGAATAAATTATTAGCAATGGAGAACGAATATAATTCATGCAGAGCATCAATTAGTACTGAAATAATATAGGCAGCTAAGTCTAAAAGCATAACTAAACAACTTGGACGTCATGACTTGACTAATTTCAGGCCTCAGCTTGGCACTTTTAGCACTAGCTACGTCGTCAATATCATTGGGCCGGTCACTAGGAGTCAGAAGTCATGAGAAGTCGGACGCAATAAAATACTCCATCCGCTAGCTAATCTCTTTGATCATTGGCTCTTTTTTATTTTTTAAATGTTTGATATATACGTCGTCTTATAATAATTACTGATACCGGAGAATAAATATCAACACTGATCTATTGTAGGTCTCGGTCATAATATTGCGTTCATGATAAACAATATCAATATAGTGAGTTTTTAGCTAATATCCAATGTCGACACCACACTAATTACATTGATATCATTGATCAAATACTCAGAAAAAATGAGTGCATAACAATTCATCGCATGAGTAAATGACGATCAGTTGACTGGATATTCGTTAGCACAGCTGCTTCGAAATATCAATATTGATCAGTATATTCAATACATAAGTCGACGTGACTAGGGTATTTGTTTGATTTTGCACATTAATTAATGCCTGGCGCTCCAGACCCAATAATGAGAAGCCGGTATTATAATTAATGCAGAACTTGATCAAATTATATTGGGCAATTATAATATATAATCGAGCAGCTGATGATCGGGCCAATAATTTGAAAACTCAGCCGGAAGGGTCCAAGTTTTCACCCGCAATTGTACATACTATCATGCCGGCTACAGCTGATCGTTGCATATGTACAAGCTTCTTTTATATTTGATATATTCATCATTCGTAATATATAATTGATGGTCTTAGTATATAATATTATGCTGATGCATGATACTTCATTGGCTCTATCAATCGCATCTACTTTCTATATAAAAGCTCGAAATATTAATCTGATCAGGGCCAATAGCACAGCGTGTATTTACTATATTTGAACTGTAGCATAATATTGTTGGTGCGTACAACGGACAATCTACGGCTCAATATATGAACTCTTGGCCATCTCGACGAATCGATGAAGGGTTAATTAAAACTTGAAGCTTAATGTATTTTAATTACAAGCTCAAATTATAGCTCTCGGCCTTCCTTGGCACTGAACAATCACAGCTCATGTCACTGTAAAACTTACAGATGAATAAGATAATTTTAAGCACCAACTCAGTTGATTCATTGGTTGACTTATCAATTTATATTATACAGCTGTTACAGTTATATGAAGTAATTAGTGTGATATTTATATTATATATAATTATAGTTCGACTCACGCAAAGAGTTCCGCTCTGCAGCATATATTGCATGAGACTATCCAAACGGCACAAGGACTAGTTTACTGTGTATTTCATGCATATTAATACGCAATGATGTATGGAAATGCACAAGCGTCCCTTTTTATGCTTAATTTACAGTTCGAGAAGTTTATATTATTGTGGCATTTTTAATAAGTATTTGTCCACTTATAATAATTATTATATATTATATTGCACCTATTATCATAGCAGCTAGACGTCAGCTAGATCATCAATTTATAACAGCCAGTAATTGAGTCGACGTAAGGGAAATCCTTCAAAGTAATATATAGTACATCTTCCACTGGGGTCTTAAGGAATGGTCATATTGTCCTAAATTTTGCTTGATCGAAGGTCACATTTCATATACTTAATTTAAGTTCTACTTCATGCAGTAAGTCAGCTTGATAATATAATTCATTCTCTGAGTTGAAACGTAACGCTCTCTCAGCTAGACGTACAACTGATAATTTGCAGGTGAATTACAGCTAGTGTACCGGCCAATTATATTTCGACGTCGACCATATTTTTAACACCCCTTTTTCGTTCAATCAGACTAGAGCTGGCTTATAATAACTTATAGTATGTATATAAAGCACAGGTTATATGAGTTAGACAGAAACTGGCTATATGACTACTTATCCAGCAGCACTTGTGTTATATAATCGAGTGTAATATAGACGTTGAGCCGGATTATATAGTGAAATTGGACCAATATCTATATATTTTGATACTTTTTGAGGTACCTCAGCTCGCTAACGCTAGCGGCGCTCATAAGTAATATAGAGCTGATCCCTGATATTCATCTTTTAATGCTGGTTGATCATCATATTATGGAAACTTGTCGACATATTAATAGCTGCTAGTCATCATAATAATATATAGCTGGAAATTATGATGTAAATATCATCGTGATCACATGAGCCCTAGTATAAATTTTTGGTATTGCAGCTGGTCGACTAACGTATAAATATATTACAGCAGCGCCTTATATATTAAACCTAGATATTGTATATAAAAAGCTCATGTTATATATTATATTTATCATACTGACCGCGTAGATATTATGATCAACGTCGGCTTGAGCCGAGATGTAGCCGCAGATGTATATAATAGATCTAGACCGATCGATCGAAGGTCGGGTGAGAAGGAGTCATCATGCCAACATAAATTTTGTATAGCACGCGGCAATATATTTTTAACTATATAATAACTATACTAGTAATGTGGAGCAAAGTGATTCATATTCATTAATTATTATTGCAGCTGCAATATCCACATTAAATATTATTATTTAAGATATTGCTCCTAATTCCAGGCTCCAGCAGGCGAACCCTAATATGGAATGTCCGTCGGGAATATGATTTACGCATGTTTTATATAATATACAAGTTACAGCTAATCCGCTGCGTGATTGAGAAGCTTTTTGCACCTCCGCTGCGCTACGGTAAAAAACTTCTTTCAATCACATGAGCGGACTGCAACTTGCCCTGCGGGGCAAACGTCGGGCACCAAATTTTATTACCAATATATACAGTATGATATGAGATAGATTAAAAAGACGATGATAACGCTACAATGTATAACGCAATTGTTCGATGTATCATGTAGACCATTATAAATATCCCTAGCTATAATATAAGGAGAAATCGAAGATTTCTCACGGTGAACCCAAGACGTGCTGAATGCCCACCATTTAAAGTAATCATAGAGTCTGGGTAAACAAACTGATGTACACTTGGAGGTATCTCACCACATAATTCTTCGAGACAAAGTTTTTAACACGCTGACTGAGGATCCGAAGCCTCAGTGTCTGGAAGCAACAAAACAGTTACGTTAACGATGCTAGCTCAGCGTGATAAACAACATTTAATTGACCATGGGCAAAGCAGTGACCCAAACATAGGTGGAAATCAACCCTGCCTCCAAAAGCCTGATCTTAAGACTTGTTGATAGTCATAGCAGAATATGCTTTAGTGGAAACTCACTTCAGGTAAAGTCAACATCACATTAGCCAGAGTCTTTGGAGCGAGCGAGCTTGGAACGAACAATGTGAACGGTATCACCAGCACAATCACCATTCAGAGTGTTTCAGCGAAGGGTAGTATCTTTAGTTCAGTAAAGATGAGTCTCAGTCTATTAACCAAGCTCTCAGCAGGTAGAGCGTTGCTGATCAATATAACAGGATAGTGGCAGTCAGGCGTAAGTTGGTATGAAAGAATTCTTGAAGTAGAGAACTTAGCAGTTGGATCTAATAGACCTTTCAAACCAACATGAGGTAGAGCGTCATCAGTGATTGTATCAGCCACAGTACATACTATTTGTTCTGCTGATTCATAGAGATCCAAGCAATGATCATTAATCAGATCCACAGTTAGGTTGACAATACACCTAGATATTGGCTATAATCACCTGGGAATATGTGGTCTCTTTGATCTTTTGCATCTCTCATCAGGCGATTCACGCAATCCACGCAATCCACATTTTGGTTCTTTTACATGGGGATCCAATCCCAATGATAAAGCAATTTCTTGGTGTATAAGTCAATGACCATTGCCGAGGTATCAGTAATAGCAGCGTATGATATAGGCAACAGACGGGGATCTGAGATGCTTAACTGTCAAGTTTTCAACGTGTGTTTTGCCTAAGCCATCAGGAGCATGAAGAAAGAGTATATTTGAGGAACCAGCAACTGGGACCACTGCCCTATTCACAACGGTGTTGGAGACCAAGCACAGCTCGCAGTTCAATGTCGAGACACCCTCAGCAACAACATCCAAGTCATGTATCTGTGGAAGCTGGTGTGTAGCTAGTGTGTTTATTATAATGCAAACAAATTACACGAATTACACGAACAAAGTGAACAGCTGCGAGAAAGAAAGTGAATATAAAGCGGAAGCTGTAGCAACGGCAAACGGACAAAAACCAAAACAAAGGGTCGAAAAAAAGCGTGCCCGAACCCGCGAAAATGTAAACAAAGGATATGAAATTGACAAAATCACTAACAAAATCAGCATTCTTAAAAAGTCTAAGCTGATCGCAGCAGGCAAAAAAAGGTAGAACTAATACCATCATGTTACTCAGAAGACAATTCTCTTTAATTCTATTCATTTTATTTTTCACGTACGTTGCTCTGGTCAATTCCGAGGTATCAGCGACTTCCGGCCAAAAGAGCCTTATTTTTTTGTATAACTTTAAATTGCTGGCTGACCACATATAATTGACCGACGTCGTACGTACTGTGTTGAGGTGAATGCGGCTCTATTGTTCTTTTTTGTTGGTATATTAAGCTGCTGCTCGACATCGGGACCACCAATGGCTATAGTACAGCTAGCTAACATAGCTCAAAGAGGTTGTAGTTTTGGATAATGAGATATTTTAGATCAGCTAACTGTCCAGCTCCATGAGCCAGCTCATTGCATCCCCAACACTATATCAACACACCCAGTTTTCGGTCAAAGGTTTGGAGCAATTAACATAATATTTGAGTTGTCCAGAGCTAGCGAAAAAAATCTGACGTCGCACGTCGATCTTTTTTATCAGATTCATCAGTCTCGACGGAAAACTGGCCTAATTGTTTATATATTATAAAACGTCAAATAATTATTATTATAAGACGTAGTACAGACGTTAAATATATAATAATAATTATTGGACCTTAATATTATGTTTAAAAAAAAAAAAAGCAGATGCACGTCCAGCCCTTATGTTATAATTACCCGACAATAAATATATAGATATGGTAGGATTATTTTCACACATAAGCTATATTGATCCTATTATAATTAGTACTTATTATATGAGATGATGATCATGAGGGCATCTAATTAATATAATTGGATATTGACCGAAAACTGGACCGATGTCGACTGATCAATTAATATCGTACAGTCAGCTACCGCGGGCGGCGCTGTAAATATATAATTCATACCGGCATATAATTGAGGTTTGACCAATACTGATCATGAGCTGCTGCTAAATAATTATAATAATTAGTGCAGCTGCAGCTGGCAGTCAGAAAATATATACATATATATATTAATATTTTACAGCTGACGACGACGTCGACGTACCGTATATAAATAACCAATATTTATATATATAATAGTTCAGCTCGCGC
>JAJLRR010000295.1:0-10711 GCA_030567175.1 Williopsis lachancei
CGATGTATTTATATTGTGCATGAATTACCAAAGTTCCAAGCGTTGTGCAAATATAATGCGATGACCTGTGCTAGCGTTTTCTAAACTGAAACCGATGAAGGACTATATAGCTTTTATTAAGTCAAAAGTCCTCTCATGCTCGCTGAACTTCAACATTGTCTCACAGCGATTCTGGACTGCACAGCAATATATAGTCAACAAACTACATGTCCCTCCTGTCTAAGTCCATGAGTGAACTAGCTGTGCTACCAATCTTTAGACAAGGTTGCTGCTTCTGCTACACGTTTCAGTTTGCTGAAAAATAATTTTATCTAGCCAGACGTCGAGAACATATAACGCTGTTGACTATGCTTAGTGCCTGCAAAGAGACCGTTATATATGAGAAGGACATGATCAAAACACATATTAGTGGATATCAAATATCCCAAACTCATCATGATACTCATGATGGATAAATGAAAACCTTTATCCGGCAGCTTTGTGGTCCTATAAACAGCTAACCATAGTCACTAGTACTAGTAGCTAAACTCAACATGCAGCGCCTAAACAGTGGTTTCGTGGTCATGCGGATTTTTGTACATCTACGTCGACTACTGTACGTCTAGATGTGTGGTCAGGCGTGGAAGTTCGTGAGCAGACGTGATTAATATTGCACTAGCTGCAGACTAGTTCTCAATTATTAGAATTAGTCGACTTTTAACGCCGGAATGTACTTAATATAACTAGACGTCGCATTATAACATGAGCAGCTCGTGACGAAGGTCTGCACAGTATTTGGTAGTCATGATACCAGCTGCTCACACAGCTTTGCAGATTTATCTAATTCTAGTGTAATTGATATCCGACAATATTAAGTTATCAGTGGATCTTTTCAAATTAGAGAGTATCAGGCATTGTATGGAGAGTTGGTCTATTGTAATTACATGTTCAATATATTTATCCCTCCCAGATGAGTGAGCACATCATCAAATTAAAATTTGCTTATGGCTATCAATCTCTCACAGTGGATCATGCAAAGTCTCATGAGTGCAAATACCCCGGATCACATCATCGGTTATGAGCCAGTCCAAGGGCTCATTTTATTCGAGGTTATGCTATAAATTGATGCCCAGTAAATATAATAATGTTATATATCAGTCATAGCTATAGCTATGCTGCTATTAACTGCTTCGATGATTCATAACCCCAGTATATACCATACCGCAACAGCATGATGCATCCCGAACCCCAGATGAATCCAGCCGGTTTCCCAATATGTCATCAAATTCGGCTTTACTAATTGAGCTCGGCCTTGCAGGAGTTCGAAAATCACTTGATATGTACCGAAATTATCTCGTTACATCATGAGGTCTCTCCTAATTATTATTTTATGCTCGCGTGTTTTTTTTTTAGATTCTTGGTTCCTTTTTCATGCTTAAAAGAAAAACAGCCCTGTTGTTAAGGTTGGCTGTTAATGTTGTTGTTATTTTTGAATATTCGGGACACTACGCGCATAACGATTGCAATGCTTTTCCTTTTTCCGCTTTATATAAAAAATGTAGTGTCTGGTTTCTTTTGAGTTAAACTGTCATATATTAAATCACAACACTCCTATACCTCCCACCAGGCGCGGGAACAAAGAATCAAGGTGTCAACAACTCTGGAGTAATCAATACACTATCAGCTCTTCACCAACTGTTATTCATCGTATCCATAACTGTGGTCTTTATCTGTTGGGCTCAACAATCCTCTGAAACCACAACAGTATTATTCTCACGCAACTACTCATCAATCAACTCGCTTATCACGCGATGAACTTCACGATGTCATCGAGCTCGTCTGTTCCACCAACTTTCAAACTGAATGAGAAGCCTTCCTTGATTGAGGGAGTACCGGATAACATTTTAGCTCTCATATCACCCATAGTGGCTTACTGGACATACTCAGGATTTTTCCACATCATTGATACCTATGAATTGGCTGAGAAATTCAGAATTCATCCACCAGAAGAAGTTGCGGCCAGAAACAAAGCCTCAAGATCTGATGTCCTCAAAGATGTTGTCCTTCAACACTTCATACAGACAATAGTAGGCTACTGTGCCACCTATTTTGAAGAGCCTCAATACACAGGAGATGAGATGTACAAAGCATGGATGCTTCATCAGAAGCTTCCTTTCATACCATTACAACTGTGCTATTTTTTGAGTGAATATGGAATTTCTTTGCTCAAGATCAGTATAGCATTTGTCTTGATTGACACATGGCAATATTGGCTACACAGAATCATGCATATGAACAAGTCGTTGTATAAGAGATTCCATTCACGTCATCATCGTCTATACGTTCCTTATGCATTCGGTGCTCTTTATAACGATCCGTTTGAAGGTTTTTTGTTGGACACTTTAGGAACCGGTATTGCTGGTATAATAACAGGCTTAACTCCAAGAGAACAATTGGCATTGTATACATTCTCAACGTTGAAAACTGTTGATGACCATTGTGGTTACTCTTTGCCTTTTGATCCATTCCAAAAGTTGTTCCCAAACAATTCGATCTACCACGATATTCATCATCAGCAGTTTGGAATAAAGACTAACTTTTCACAACCTTTCTTCACGTTTTGGGATATCTTGAATAATACAAGATATAAAGAATTGGATAACTATAAAGAGAAGCAAAAACAAGTTACAATTGAGAAATACAAACAATTCTTACACGATAGAGAACAGGCAAAGTTGAAAAAAATGCAGGAGCTCTATGGAAACTCACACGAGATTACAGAAAAGGTTGAAACTAAGAAGTCAAAATGAGATCTACAAACTGATCCCTCACTCGGCTTCAACGAAATTACAATATACGAATAACATAAACTACAACCAACAATCTTCGACATCCCGAATCTTAATACTTCTACACCTAAGATACATATATTTACAACTACATCTAATATGTCGTCTGATATAGATCAATCACTAGCTCGTGGTATCATAATATAATTAATGACTTTTATCTTGATATACAACGTAAAGTAAAACCCAGCTTTCTTAAGCATTGTCCATTTCTTCTTCGCTCTCTTCTTCCACTAATTGTTGAATAAGAGTTTGTAGTGATTTGGACGTTTTACCAGCCTCCCCGCCTTCTTTTATAAGTGTCTCTGTGTTCTTCAACACTTTATCGCTGAAAAATTGTACGAATATACGTCTTCTGGTTTGATAATCATCACATGAGATGGATTGAAGATCTTGGGTTTTATCCTCTGTCTCTTTCTTTTGCGAAATCTTTGTAATATACAACTGAAGATGAAAGAATGGATTTGGGGTTGTTGGAACCAAATACTTTTGAGTCATATGATGTGCGGTAAGCACTGTTATAGATTCATCCGGTTTGAGTTGAGAACATCCAGCTTTCAAAAACTTGTGTAAGGACTCCAATGTTTGAGTTGTTGACTTTGATGACTTGTTTGTCACAGAACTTGTGGTGATGGCCAAAGAGACAGATTGTTTTGAATCGTTCAAGTTCCAGTTCAACAATACGAAAAACGAGCGAAGAGTCTTGACCCAAGAACTTCTGAATAAAGAATCTTCTCCATATTCGATCAGTATATTAAGAAATCTAGTTGAATCATTCCTGATAGCTGGATTTATATGTGTCATTGCACTTTGAACAAATAGAGCAATTGATCTCGAATGTAGTTCTAGCAAGTTCAAATGCTTTTGACCACATGCTGCCAAAAGCTCAACTAAGGCAGTTCTTACTGATCCAGTTTGGTCCAACATGAGCGGTATTACCGCACTGAGGATCTGTTTATACGTCGATGGGTTTTCTGGTAGGTGTTGTTGAATGTAAATTAGCGTCTCTTTTCTAGTTTGGGCCTGGTGATGTTTAGTCAAAGACAATCTTTTCAATATATCGCTTTCTGCATCTGAATTTCGTCCGAGCACTTGTCCTGGTAAGCTAATTCTCTTTGCAACGAATGAGGTATCTGTAAAGTTGTTAGGCTTTGCTTTGTCTTTACCGACCTTTAGCTTTGTTTTCTGTATCAAATTCGATGTTAATAAGTTGACCCATTATATAAATAACAAAAAGAAGATACATACCTGAAAGTCTCTCTGTTTATCTTTCTTCTTCTTAGACGATGATCCAGCCATTTCCGATATTGACTTGATGTAATCTTTGGTGATACCTATAACCTTTCAACTATAAGTACAAAGTAGTGCTCATCGCCTGCTTGAAACGCAGTGCCTAATAATTTTATGTTTTTTTTCATTGGTTTCGGTTCTGGCCACATCATACAAAAACACCGGGCTGTTATATATATTTAAGTCAGTGAGATCGGCTTTGTTTACCAAACGTTCTGAAGTATGATAATCCTAGTATTGTACCTTAAGATAATCTCACACCAAAATCAAAAGTATCGACAGCAATTATACCATCTGAATAAGGCACATGGTCCATCTAAACCACAATCTGAGAACAACCCATTGAGAATGTCACTGGACTTAGAAAACCTAACACTAGACGATGGCAACGCAGGCGATTCAAGCCCAAGCAAGTTTCAAATGGATCTAACAGGACTGTCACTTCACAACAGGGAGAATGTTGATGAGATGGATGTGGATATGGAAGATATTGCTATGTCAACTCCTACATCAACAAAGCTGCGGTCGAGCTACGCAATTCCCGTCGAAAGTGAAATGACCGATGATGTTAGCATGCAGAATGCGGACGATGAGGACACCAATAGCTTCTCTCAGACAATGTCAATGGTATTCTCGCCAACTGCACTCGGTGCACATCTGGCCACGGCCAATTCAAGTCCGCGTATTGGGAAGATGAACCTAACAAAAAAGCTTGCAGATATACAGTATGAATCGACAGATGCAGATTCGTCTGATGACTTCACGGGAGATACAACAAGCGACCAGAGTCCAATATCTGACGCGCGTTTGAGATCTAGAAGGAGCAAGTTTAATAAGCCACATACGCCATCAAAGCTTTCTCAGATCGATGATAGTCAAAATGATGTGTTCCAGAACTCTGACTTGAGCTTCGAATCTTCTCCCTCTAAATATGTGACCCCTTGGAACGATTCTACACAACGTCCAATCCAATTCCAAATGCATCATCACCATTATTATTCTCAGCAATCTGCGTCTCCTTCGGAGGACAAATCACAAACACAGATCACTCTTCCTTCTCCTTGGTCAAAATTTGCTTCTCCAAAAGCACCAACTCCGTATTTGATATCGTCCTATCTACAACTATTATTCAATGCATTTACATCGAGTGCAGTCATATATTTGATGATTTCTGCAATAAGAACAGTGCGACACGATATCAACAATAAGATGGAAGAATACGCAACCGAGATCGCCATGGAAATACAGAGATGTACAAGATCCTACTTGCAGAATAGATGTTCTCCAGATACGCGGGCTGCAGCGTTGGAACAAGTATGTATTGAATGGGAAAGATGTATGACTAGAGATCCACGTGTATTGGCCAATAAGGCATCAGTGAGTGCTGAAACTTTAGGACTGATCGTCAACTCATTGATAGAGCCAATTGGTATCAAAGCGATCATAGTTGTTGGGCTGGTATTAGCTGGTTGGACATTCACCAGTAACTTTATCTTTGGATTTGTCAGGGCAAAATCTTACTACGGATGGGATTCAAATCAACAACAGCTTGCTTCAGGCTCTCAGATAGGCAACCACGAACAACAATACATTAGCAACAGTCAAACACCAGTGAGTTACTATCAGCAAGCGCTGCCGCCAGATAGCTCTCATCTATCACCAACTAGACCCACATGAATTCGCTTCGTATGATACAACCTAATGAGCTTACAAATTTTTGATGGATATTACAATTTCAGTGTTCGCGACAATTCAATGCAAAAAAATAGCGTATATATGTATACGTAGTTCTATTCATTCAAAGCGATTAGTTTCTCTTCAAGATCCCCCAAGACATTAGTCAATTGTGCCAACATTCTCTGCAACTCCTGTTGTAACTTATCCTTAGCATCATCTGCATCTGTGAATACACTCAGATCTAAACCTGGAGTAGCCTTGTTGTCAGTCGAGTTTATTATTGTACTCGTAGATATTCCATCGTTCGAACTATGTGAGCTCATAGCAGATCCGGTTCTTTGTGTCAAAAAGGGCATCGATTGAACTGGTTGAGGAGCCTGTAATAGCTGAGCTGGTGGTTGTGCCGATGACACTGTTGGTCTTCTCTTCTCTGTCAGCGATAGCTCTGAAGCAGCAAGTGACTTTTCAGCAAGCGGGGTCATTGCCATTGGTACATTGGACACATTCACTCCAAACTGGTTTAGATTCTCATCGCTATATGTATGATGATGTTCCTCGAGACTAGAAGTAGAGCTGAGTAGTCGTGGAAATGTGGTAGATGTAGGTGTAGGCATTTGCAATCTCAAATTCTGATGGTTTCTCTTCACGGTCGCTGATGAAGCTTGCTTGATAGCAGTAGGCAAACCTGATGGAGCAGTGGAGTTTATGGCTGCTTGAGTGGATAACGATGATGATGAAGATGATGATGGCGTCCCGTTCAGAGGCTGGAGCAAAGGTGATGGATTGTTTGGAGATGTGATGGCTTTCATAGACAGCCCAGCCTTGGACGGCGATGGATTGAGGGATCCCATTTTTGTCGGAGAGAGGTAGTTTAAATTGTCTTTGGAGAGCTCTCTCTTCGGAGACGGCGTCATGCGAGTCACCGGTGGCGGTGCCGGAGGAAGACCAGATGGTGGAACAGAGGGCGGTGCGGTTGATGAATGAATGGTCCCCTGTCTTTGGATTGTTGTGGGTGTCATACTTGAATGTGGGATTGCCGAAGTTGAAGCTGAAAGAGTCGGTCTCCTCTGAAGACTGGGATCCAGCGTTTTTCTTGTTTCTAATACCGAAGTCGACTGGTTATGTATCAGCGTGTTTGCTCTAGATCTCGCAGCAGGCTTCAGTTCTTCTTTCTGCTGCGACGAAGGCATTGATTCTATATCTTCCATCGTTGGGATTTCAATCTCTACCAATGGAGTTGACACTCTTGGAGCTGTACTTGCCAGTGTTGAGGCCGAACTGCTTTGAACGCTGTGGCTAGTCAAGGCTGATGAAATCTTGGAAATTTCCTGTCCGTCGATATCAGACTCATTTTCCTCAGAGGTTTCTTCAAAAAGATGCAGAAGTGATTTCGGTGCCTTATTTATTGTGCCTGTTGCCTTTAGAGTGGAGCCAACATTGGTGTTATAAGTAGCAGTATTTTTGTTCAGAGTGACATTGTTCGATGTTAGGCCATTAGAAGTTGTCATGTTCTTACTCATGGTAAAAGGCACACCAGATGGGGTTCGAGTCCCAGCGTAATTTGTCATAAACACATCATCGCCGTCATCATAATCATTATTGTTATCAAAATTGAAGTATTCTTCAGCTTGTGTCCCATCTAAATGGATATTGTCGACATTGATGTCATTTTGAATTATGTACTCATTGCTACTGAGAGAATCAAAGTCCCATTTCACTTCAATCTCATTCTCTTCTGCTTCATCGTCAATGTTCATCATTATACTCTCTCTCGAACTTTTCTTTTCCCTCCATAGTAAATATCTCGATATTAGCTCTTTTAATAAGAAGGTCGGTGTGTTCTTATGAAACTTGATAAACTTAGATTTGAGTAGCTCATCTGCACTGAGTCTTTCTTCGGGGTTTTCATCCAGACATAGAGCAATTATTTCTTTAAGTTGTGAAGAATATTGCTTGCCGTCCAATCTTGGAGGCTTGGACTTCGTGATCAGTTGCATTGCTCGAATTGCCTCCTTCTCACAATATGGTGGGTTACCAGTGGCAATCTCATAGATAGTTATTCCCAATGACCAAATATCAGCTTTCACATCGTACGATGTGCCTTCCATTATAACTTCTGGGGCCATCCAATAGGGTGTCCCTGCCATCGTGTTTCTTCGTAGGCTTGTTGAAGATAGTTGGGCCGCAACACCAAAGTCACAAAGCTGAACTTTTCCATCATTCGATATCAGCACATTGGCTGCTTTTATATCTCTGTGTATGACATTCTGCTTATGTATGAACTGCAATGCTATGAGCACCTCCCGTACAATTACTCCGATATATTTCTCTTCTATAGTTCCTGGCTTCAAAAGAGTACGCAAGGAGCCACCGGCACAATGGTCCATGATGATCCATAGCTTTGTACCATTTAAATAGCTCCCGTAATAGTGCGTCACGTTCGGTACTTGTTTTAAGCTTGACAAGAATTGGACTTCAAGCTGGACATCCTTCACTTCGTCCTCTGATGTGTCCAAGTTCAGTACTTTTATAGCATAGACGTGTTTGGTAGCCCTATGTATTCCCTTGTACACTATACCAAACTTACCACGCCCTATAACTTCGGTACGCTTGTAGATCTGCGATACGTTAGACATTCCCTACTTAGCTAGATATAGTATGGCTGACGAGCTGGGATGTTCTAAGTGTAAGCTTCTGGTACTGATGATCTTTCACTTCAGGATCTTGTTCGTTGTGAATAGCGTAAATATCTGTTTTCGAGTGATGATCCAGATCTCTGTACCAGAACAACGTGTGTGAGGTTTTTGAGACACTGAACAGCAATAGTCAGAATGGGAGTAAGCAGTTCTTAGCTTCTTCGCCACGTCTAGTTGTCGGCGCTTGACTCGGGTCTATGACGTGAATTAAAGCTTGATAGTGTATAAGTCTTTTAGTCAAAAGCATTGAGGAGAATGCGCCAAAAATCTCTCCCAGAGAAAATACGTAGATTACAAGAGCTTAGATTTCGCGACCACCTTAATCAACTATCAACTAAACACTATAGGCAAAAAAAAAAAAACCGTATATGAAAAAAAAAATAAGTCAGCTACTACTTATCTCATTATCATTGCAAAATTGCAGCTCCGGGCTACCCAGTTCCAGTTCTGCCAGTGAACGCTGTCAGTGTTCAATACGACCATACAGACATGCCACATGGTATCCGTATCCTGTGATGTATAATGTGTACAGTGCATTCTCTAAACGACAAATACAGCTTGTGTCTGAATATCGCGCATCGTCTGGCTGCATAGGGCGACCTTCGATATACGTGCACCAGTATTGATATGAAAGCACAACCCGCGAAGATATTACTGGTGCCAGGTTGATCCCATAATCATGTTGAACAATGAACATACTAATCAATAACATATATAATACATGCTTTATTTAAGCATCAACAAAATTGTCTTCTTCTGATGAGACTGATGGTTCCCGGTTTGCTGATTTTGTTTCCTTTGAGTCTGGTATCTCAACTTGAGCTGAATCGGAAATTTTAGTTTGTTCCAGTTCATCCTCAATGGTTCCTGGCTGTTCGTCTTCAGTATCATCTCCCCCAATCTCTTCTGATTGATCTGAATATGTATCCAAAAATCCATCATATGCACCCTCTTTGATAACGTCCTCGGCATTGCCATTTGGCGATTCTACCACGTCCCCAAAGTATGAGTCCTTCTCTATTGGATCTTCAGCCGGCTCAACAAATTTAGCTGGATTGGTCTGTGGGTCAGAGTGTTCCTTATTCAGTGGCGACGGTACATAAGCGTTAGCAATTTCATTTGGTTTCTCAGTAAGTGATTCACTTGAAGAGTCTATAGAGTATCTTAATGTATCAGTTGTGTTCATTACTGAATTGTAGATAGAGTCGCTCGTACTTGGTGTTATTCTCGTGGTGGCTATATTGGAGTCTATATCCCAGATACCGACATTAGACCAGAATAGCTTGGCCCTTAATCTTGAAATCTCGATCCATGCCTTTTTCAAAATAGCCTCGTCACCCAATTGCCAAACATCGGTCTTCAGCGACCTCAAAAAGGCGAATAGATCACATGCACTTCTCACACGAAACACGCAGTATGAGCATAGCGGATATTGGTTGGAAACTGCAGGTGAATGCACTGATGGCGTTGAAGGGGCAGTATCGGGTTTTGTGTGAGTTTTCAATAAGTAAAGTCTTGAATGTTCCAAAATGTCATCCCTTGATTCGCCACAAATGGCACATGGCTGATTGATAGCCACAGGTGGACTCTGAGGAGGATAGGAATAAAGATTCGATTTAATATCAGATCCTTGAGTTTTGTTCTGCTGGAAATTTACCCTGTAAGTTTCGTTTATTCCCGAAACTGGTTCAATGGACACTCTTCCGTCAATGAGATAGGTCATCAAGGAACGCTTGTTGAGCCAACTGATGCCATGTGCGCTGTCCAATCTTAAAGCTGGTTCCACATCATCAGTCAGTAATCTTTTCAAGAACTTGGTTTCGGTATCTTTTAGCGACTCCACTGATTTGATTGTTCTTGTAAACCTTTTAAATTCACCGTATAACTTGAGGTCGAACCTGATGGCATTCACGGTTGGTGAGTATAGGACCTGCTTAGAGCTCGTTTGATGGGAAGTTGTGGCCTGTTCCAGTATTGATGATTCGGAGTCTTGATCCTTTTCGTAGAGAACATTTTTCAATGCCTTGAGCTGCTCCTGAAGGTCGCTTAGTAGGACGTCCCTCTCCTTTAGCTGGCCTATAAGGTTCTCGTTTCGTTGTTGGACTTCGTGTGTCTCCCTTTTGGCATCGCTCACCATTTTGTTTGCCTCATCGAATAGCGAGGAAGAAAGTTCTTCTACCTCTTTTTGTAAGTTTGTCACCTCCTGCTCGGCGTTTGTTT
>JAJLRR010000296.1:432-10482 GCA_030567175.1 Williopsis lachancei
CCAAGTTCTGGTAAGCACACTAAAGGAAATGATCGTGTACCGTAATCTAAAAACTGGCTTCCACCTATGGGTGAGAGAATTAACCTTAGTTTCGCGAACTGTGATTTTAGCTTAAGTATGGGTTTACCATTGATTATGTAATGATTTGCGAAAATTATTTTTATTTGACAGGTGAGCTAAGATCTCAACCCGACTTTACTTTCTTTAAACATAAATATTTTACCATTCGGAAATTGAATGAAGCCAAACACAGCACGATAGTATACCTAATTGAGTAGAGGATAATTCTATCGAGCCAGATTTTTCGAAATCTTGTTTGTCTTGGAGCTATCATTGCGCCAATGAAAAATTGGCTTCATTTTTGGAAAATGAATCCAATTTCTCGCTTTTTGGATTCAGTGAATCCAGTTTCATGGATTTTTGGATTCATTTTGCGAAATTGGATTCGGTGCACAAACCGTTTTTCAGAAATTCGCGAACAAATGGCGAAAAAATGAATCCAAAAATCAATTACGGTACACTTCTAATATCGGCCGGCGACTTTCATGACATAGCCATGAAAGGTAAAGAGCAGTTGATCATACATATCCTAGAAACTATTCATCTGGATCCTCAAACAACAGGGCCTTATGCCGCAAGCTACAAAGAAGCTGTGAAGCAACCTTCGTCTGTGTCAATATAGTACATTAGTGTACACTGTCCCACTCTTAAAGATAGTTTGAACTTCGATGCTGTAAACCTGGATAGGATGGGTATCCCAAGTTATATAGGGGAGCTGAATAAAAGATGTACGTTGATTTGTACCTAGTTATATAAATATTGCTGCATATGAGCCAAAAAAAGAAAACGCCGATCACTGGCAGCTCACATATTAATTAATAATATTGTAGCCAGCTGACGTTCAGCAGCCTTAGCTGCTGGCGCTGTTGGTCCAGACGTACCTGTTGATTATTATTGATTCCTTTTTTTTAGTTTCATATCAAATTGCATAGGAACTTGGAACGAAAAAAACGTCAAGCTGTCTGATCCGGCACCTTCCAACCAGAACTAGTGCTAATCATAAAGTATTGATTATCACAAGCTGCTGTCCAGAATTGTGAGCTGCCGATAGCTTTCAGACCAACAAGCACCATTAAGCCAATACAGTTTCTCTTCTTGAGCTTGAGCGCTAACACACGTCGGTTTTTCCTTCAGTGCCATACTAGCACAGTGAATAATTAAATATAATTGTAAGTCTTAGCACAATTATAGCAACAATCAGCAATTCTTTTTCCAAACAGTATTCAACACGTCTTCAGTTCAGCCACTAGTCTGAGATCACGAGTAACTATCGACAAAGCTCAAGTAGAGGCTAGTATCTATACCTGGTGGAGCGAGCTGGAGAATTAGGCTTGCCATAACCACAGCCGTCAACGTATCTCTTGCGGAAAAGCGCACTATCAAACTTTCAAACTTTTGCTGTCTTTAATATCACTTCAGATACCCTATCGAGGACTGAAATCTTGTGACTTATTAGGTGGACAAGGCCATTGATCGATTGATATCCGTGTTTAATACATCATCTCAATCACTAGACAGATAGAGAGGGAGAGAAAGGAACGTCTAGTCCACAACATTTGATTAACTTCTACAGTTTTAGTTTTGTGACAAGCAACATAGCATCTGGGTCAACATCACAAGTCACTCCTTTTTATTCATACATAGTACCAGCTAGCCACTGAACTGAAGAACATAATCATCCAAAGAGCGTCATCGCTGCAATCACCTTACAATAAACATATCGATTAATAGCTAATCAAAGATGACTGACGATCGCTATGCAATTATTGAACAGCTAGAATCTCTTTCAAGCTCACCATATTCAGAACACTTAATTGATGAGCGCAGCTTGTATCAAAAGCTGAGAGACTTGGCAAAGAACCCCGATTGGCTAGCGAACTTTGACAGATCTATCTTTGAAAGGCTGATTACCATTTTCTCAAAGCTTATAGTTCAATCTCCATCATCTTCACCATCACCACCTGTCCCATCGTCCACTTTGTCATGCTCACCCATCATATCATCTTCCTCACAGCTAGATCTCACAGCTTCCCTGTGTAATATACTATACACGAACGAGAAACTGAGAAACGACAATGATATCTCTTTGTTGCGGAAAATCATACCTACTCTATATCAAATGCTGGAACTTGTGAGTGAAAGAAGGTTTAACTCTGAGTCTGAATTTCAAGATTTCCTACCCATATTCAGACTGTACTATTTACTAATACAGAATAAACTACTGCTACCCCATCTAGAAGGTTCTGTGAGTAAAATATGTGGGAAGTTGTTGAACTTCATCACCCTTTCCACATTGGACTCGCATTCATTGAACAATGTCATTGTGGAAATATTGAAAATTTTGTATTCGGACATCTATCAGCTAGATGGACAATCACGGCCAACAACGGGCAACATAGACTCTTATTATGTATTGAGTTGTAATAAGTTTAATCAACTATATTCAAAGCTAGAAGAGACCTCGAAGGACTACGATGATATTCTGGAACATTTTGGAAACGTACTAATGGCCATATCAACAGACACATCACAGAACTATATGCTCAATAAGCTCTTGTTTGTACAAAACCAAGTAAAATTGATAAACAAGCAACTGCATTCAAAGACAGAAATTGATACGAGGCGAGTTGTGCCACAGCTATTAACACTCAATATTCTTTTACAAATTGACAGGGGTGAAACTCAACTGGAGAACTATATTAAGAGAAATCTTGATCTTGAACTGCTAACTTCGTTCAAGTCAAGCGACACATCATTTGTAAATGATGAAAAATTTTCACTTATTGTCGATGATCTCAACCGTAAATTGAGCTTTTCAATAGATATTGCTTCTATAATCAATGATAATAGCGATGTTCAATACCAGCACCAGTCATCAAGTTCCAATACTCACATACACAACGAGCCTGGAAGATTTACAAGTGATGAAACCCCACGATTCGAAGACTTGCCCGAAGAGGAACAAGACGAGGAAATTCAAAAGATGAAGGATTTATTCGGCAAGATTGAAAAGAATGGGGTGTTTAACATCAAAATGAACTAGTTAATACCCACAGTAATACCTTATCTCGTACATTAATGGCATACATACTATTATACATCATATAACTACTTGTCTTCAATTAGCATATCATTTAATGCGAATAACAGTCAACTAAAAGCCAGCGGAAACGTAGTATCACAAGGCGTAGTTCTTTTAGACTCAAAGTACTGATACTGTCCTGAGGCTTGTACTTACGTTGTACGTCTTTCGAGCGGGAATAGTCAAAGCGCACTTCACATAGGCAACATAGCTAAGGACAGATCCTACGTGATGGTCGAAATCCTGTATTAGAGGCTAGAAATTAGAATTTGCAAACATCTGTCATCCTGGATTCTCTGCTGCCTGCAGACATGAGAGGCAGTCGAGCATGAGGCTCCGAAAGTCGGATTCATCTCTCGACGCTTGGGGCTTAATGCACAGTATTATCAGTCTAATATACGCCAACCACGGAGATCAATTTTAGCAGCTATTATAGTAGGAGCCAAATGTCAGCTAATATAATATAATTGCTGGTCATAATTTAGTGAATGTTGTATGGTTACTGTGGAAACATAATTATGATCCAGAATATCGTAGGGGCAGCAATTTAGTCTTGTTTTTGTTTACCTTTCAGATTTTTTTTTTGAAGCTTTCATATTTTTGATGTTTTCTTTGGCAGTTTTGCAAGCAACGAAATTGAGCAACCAGATTGCTACAACAGTACGTGCAAACCATACGAGAGACTCAAGTATACAGTATCTTTACAAAATGACGACTACTGGATATGTCAGCAGCACAGAGGATTTTGAAAAATGGATTCGAATGGCAACAGACAACGTAAGTCAAAAAAAGAGCAGTGAGAAACCCTTGCCCTAGGTCCTTCGCTGGGCAATCAAAGGGACACTGGACATGATCATCAGTTAATAAACTAACGTTTATCGTAGAAAATCAATACCCAAAACTCTTGGGATCTTGCTTTGATCGACTACTTCTATGATCTTTCTGTGCTTCGGGATGGTGATGGAATAAACTTCCAAAGGGCGTCTGCTACACTAGACGGATGCGTGAAGATCTATTCGTCAAGGGTCGACTCAGCTGCGACGGAAACAGGAAGACTTATTAGTGGGCTAGCAACAAGAAGGTCGGGGGAAGCTCAACAGAGCCAGGACTCTGAAAGTGATGACGACCACGACGGAGAAGCTTCAGCATCGTCCCATGCGCGAAAGACTAGACGAACCCATACGAAGAAGGACACTTTACTGGAGTTTGAGCAATTGAGGGTGAAGAAGATGGACTTAGAGCTTTACGTTGACCCCCTTTTTAAGAAAGCACTTGCAGACTTCGATGAAGGTGGGTCCAAGAGCTTACTTCTCAATATGCTTAGCGTTGATTCGAAAGGTAAAATAATATTTGACACAACGGATTCAGCACACTCTCAGAGGAAAGAGCAACAAGAAGGCCAAGATGATTCTATGGACTTCGATGATCCAGACCAGCTTGATCTTGAGAACTCTGAAAGATTGAATAAAGATATCATGCTACTCGGTGAAAAACATCTATCACAGTCTCTTTCGTCTAACGTGATAATCTGCCCATCAATGAAAGGTATTCGATCGGTGATAGATCAGAAAGCAGCTTCTTCAACTCTTTTGAAAGACGTAGAGAACATTATAGTACCAGAGGCACCAGACTATAATATTGACAACTACCATACGACCTATCAAGACTTTGAGGTGACATACGGTGATCCACACCAAGATAATAGCAGACTTCCGGGAAATAAAACATCAATCTTCTTCGATGACATGGATGATGAAGCTGATGATTATGGAATTACAATGCAAATGCTTTTCGACGAAAATAAATCATACACAAGAGATATTGGAGAAGAAGAGGCCGAAGCACTCAAGGTGACCTCAATTACAAACATCCCTGATGAAGACCTGCTGGCTTACTTTGATGAGAATCAAAAACGAAATTGGGCTGGTCCTGATCACTGGAAAATTAGAAAACTAAGAATGATGATGAACCTTAATCCAATAAATCTACCCAACTCAGACAGTAACGGCTCAAACACAGAAAATGGTGCCAAACTAGCAAAGGAGAAGTTCACGATTGATTTTCTCTCCGACGACTATCCTGACGAAGCCGTGTTATTCGAAGAGGGTTCTCATTCGATAAGTATACCCAAAACACATTGGATCTCGAAGGACAAGAATTTACTTCCAGATGACAAGAATCTTAAGACTAAAGACTTTATCACACTATTTACGAAGGACAAATTGCTAAATGTGAGATTCAACAAGGTTAAAACTCTCGATCAAGCTATTGACGAAACATTGTATGCTGAGAACACATTGCAGATAGATGACAGTATAGCGTTGAACAACGCAGACTTTTTCAATGATAACGATCACGACGAGGGTGTGGATGGTATGTATCCGGAAGATAGCATTGCGCCATCACAAGTACCGTCTTCTCAGCTCATAGTGAACGGCCAGGGATCTCAAGGTGCATTGAGCTATTCTAGAATTTCAAAGAAGGTGGATGTTAAACTCTTGAAAGATAACCTTTGGGATACGCTAAAATCAGAAAGCATTTCAAAGATAAAGAAACTAGAGCCCACCGACACAGAATCTGAAGAGATGGGGGCTTTAACGTTCAGCGAAATAATCACTGGACTGGAGTCTAAATATGACTCACAGACTAAAAAAGACCTCTCCACTAGCTTCTGCTTCATTTGTCTCCTTCATCTTGCAAATGAGAATGGGTTCACTATTGCAAACACAGATGATAACTCTGATCTCATAATAAAGGACTTTGCGCAGAAGGCTGCCTAATGAACTACTACACTAGAAATTACCGAGAGAAATAAAAGAAATACTCAATAATAATAACTGGTATAATGACCTAATAAATATCCTTAACTTAATGCTTTAATGCTGTTCTACACCCTGACCTTACCATTCCTGAGCAGTCACGCCGTATGGGCTCTTC
Source organism: Williopsis lachancei (assembly GCA_030567175.1). Classification (NCBI taxonomy): domain Eukaryota; kingdom Fungi; phylum Ascomycota; class Saccharomycetes; order Phaffomycetales; family Wickerhamomycetaceae; genus Williopsis; species Williopsis lachancei. The sequence continues at coordinate 6,512 of JAJLRR010000296.1, forward strand.
TTTGCTCCGGCAATAGGTTTAATTAGTTTAGAGCCACCTTCCAAGAAAGAGAATCTATCTCTTCTCATGGCTTCATATTTCAAAATGTATTGCTCCTTTTGGAGTGTCAAACCAATGTCGTCAAGGCCATTAACAAGACAGTGCTTTCTGAATGGCTCAACATCGAAGTGCTCAACCAAGATTTGACCTTCCGGACCGAGAATTTGTTGAGATGGCAAATCAATGGTTAGTTTTTCACCCCTCTGAGCGAAGCCGTATAGCTTTCCCAAAATTACTTCTTGTGGGAGTCTGATTGGAAGCAAGAAGTTCTTGAAGGAGTTGTTGTAAAAGATATCACCAAATGAAGGAGCAATGATAGACTTGATACCGAAATCCTTCAAAGCCCAAGGAGCGTGCTCTCTTGAAGAACCACATCCGAAGTTATCACCAGTAACAAGCAAAATCTCTGCTTTTCTGTATGGGTCAACATTCAACACAAAATCAGTCTCAACATCTTCACCCTTTTCACTTTTAACAAAACGTGATTCGTAAAACAAACCGTCTTTTAGACCGGTACGCTTGATGGTTTTCAAGAATTGTTTTGGGATAATAGCATCTGTGTCAACGTTGGCTCTATCCAATGGTGCAGCGATGGAAGTGAGAGTGGTGAAGGCATTACTTGCTGAGCCAGCAGCACCCTCGACTGGAGTCTCAGAAGCAGTGTGATCTTCTGGTGGTATGTCGTTTACTTGATCCTCTTTCTCTTCTTCTTCGCTCTCACCTGGAGCGAGTGGTCTCTTCTCGTGCTCATAAACAGCTTTTTGGAGAGCTCTGTCCTCTTCCTCTTGTTCAATCGAGATCTTTGGAGAATCCGGATAGCTGTAGATATACTCTCTGATATCGACAAAGTGGCCACTAACACCGGCGGCTGCGGCCATAGCAGGAGACATCAAATGAGTTCTAGATAAAGCACCTTGACGACCTTCAAAGTTTCTGTTCGAGGTGGATGCACAACGTTCTTCTGGATCCAATATATCAGGGTTCATACCAAGACACATGGAACAGCCAGCTTCTCTCCATTCAAACCCAGCTGCAAGGAAAACTTTGTCCAGACCTTCTCTCTCAGCTTGCTTCTTCACAAGACCAGAACCTGGAACGACAAGACAACGCTTTACATTAGATGCTTTCTTCTTACCTTTAACCACCTTTGCAGCGGCTCTCAGATCTTCGATACGAGCATTAGTACAAGATCCGATAAATACCTTATCGATTGGAATCTCTTTGAAAGGGGTGTTCGGAACGAGACCCATGTACTTAAGCGCTCTTTCCATACCAGACTTCTTAATAGGATCGTCCACCTTTGATGGATCAGGAACAGAGCCTGTGATAGGGAGAGCATCTTGAGGAGAAGTACCCCAAGTGATAGTTGGCACAATATCAGTGGACTTGATGAGAATATCTTGATCAAAGTGAGCACCTTCGTCAGTGTGCAAGGTTTTCCAGTAGGCAACAGCCTTTTCCCATTCGGCACCCTTTGGAGCCAATGGACGACCCTTAATGTAGTCGAAAGTAGTTTGATCAGGCTTGATCATACCAGCTCTAGCACCAGCTTCAATGGCCATGTTACAAATGGACATCCTAGCCTCCATGGATAAGTTCTCTATCGCCTTACCTGCAAACTCAATGACATGACCAGTACCACCAGCGGTACCGATAACACCAATAACATGTAAGACAAGATCCTTTGAGGTAATGCCCGGGCTTAGATCACCATCAATGAATATTCTCATATTCTTGGACTTGGCTTGAATAATAGTTTGCGTAGCAAGGACATGTTCGACCTCGGAGGTACCAATACCGAACGCTAAGGCACCGAATGCACCATGCGTAGAAGTGTGGGAGTCACCACAGACAACTGTGGTACCAGGAAGAGTGAAACCTTGTTCAGGCCCGACAATGTGGACAATTCCCTGTCTATCATCGGTCATACCGAAAAAGGTGACGTCGAAATCCTTGACATTTTGTTCAAGGGTTGCAACTTGAAGCAAAGAGTCTTGCTGTTTGATAAATGTCTCTGTGGATTTGAAATCTGCCCTTGAGTCTGTTGGAATATTGTGATCAACAGTTGCCAGCGTACAGTCAGTTCTTCTGACGGCCCTGCCTGCGTTCTTCAACCCCTCGAAGGCCTGTGGTGATGTCACCTCGTGAACTAAATGTCTATCGATATAGAGTAAATTGGAACCGGACTCATCCCTATGAACGATATGGTCCTCAAACACCTTATCATACAATGTCTTTGGCTCTGAAGTTCCAGTCATCTCTTAGTGATTTTATGATATGTTTGCTTGATACGTTGGCATTGAACCTTGATCAGGAAAATATTTGGGGATTTCTTTTTGCTTTTATGGACGATACTTAGCTATGGATGATTCACAGTGGCAGAAGATTCGATGCCCCGTCCACCGGGCCGGTTTCCGGTACGTCAAAAAGCGGCCAATGAGGTGCCTTCTTTATGTCATTACAGAAAACCTAAGCTGTATGACGTGTTCCCAAGACGGGATAGCTCTGGAGGACAAACAGCGTCATTGATACACTACTGTCATATTTGCCAGTTCGCCTCCGGGATTTAACGAAAGACCATCATTGCATGAGTTACTGGGCTACATCCTCTGCATTTGAGGAAACCGGGCCTGAAAAGAGGTGAGAGTTATACAGCTGCTCATTAATATGGGAAGCAAAAAACAAAAAACATTCAGCGGCGAAAATTGGCTCCCAAATGCTCACAACCTCTTTTGAGGGACCAAAAAGTACAATTTTCAAAAAATCAAATTCGCCGTTATAGTATAGTGGTTAGTACGGGTCGTTGTGGCCGACCAGACCCAGGTTCGATTCCAGGTAACGGCACACTTTTTTATTGTTCGAAAGCTCACTTATGATCATCATGATCCGCGTCATGTTAAATGTTTTTAATTTGCAACACGCTGCAATAGTTATGGTACCTTCTGGTACTTTTTGGAGGGTTCTGGAACTAGTCACTACAAACCATCACTATATCGAAGGTTCTAGAAGAATAAGATGTTACCAGTTCGAATCACTAGCTGATCATGAGTAACATCACCGACTACAACAACTATATAGGAGACTCGTAGGTCCACTCGTCTCACTACTTAACTCGTCTATAATTTGCAGCTGTATTTAGAATAATCAACAGTACGTTAATTATTCAGCTACCAATTAAGTTAGTCGATCTTAATTCTCACAACTAGTAATCTTGCATCTGAGCCATATATAATGTGATGATATGCACGAATTTTCTCGGAATTTTGCTAAATGTAACCACCGGTTATAAAACCCACTAAAGCCGCCTTCATGCTTCTACAACATTTCATATCCCAAGAAACATAACTGAAGAAAGACTGAGAGACCAACCCAACATTCAGGATGAAAGATGCTCGCTATGTGGTAAAGAGAAAGAAACACTCAAACATCTCTTTGAAAAATGCGAAATCTCACAGAAACTATGGAAAGAAACAATCAACTCGGATGATAACACTCCAAATATCACATTAGAGGACTTGTATCTCCCACTGAACCAAAGCAAAGCAAGATACATACTACTTGACAATTACATTGAGTTGGTATGGAGAATAAGAAACAAAAAAAGATTAGGAAATACCTTAATCACTGAGTTTACCCAAGAAAACAAAACGTTAAAATGGGTGATGGCCGATTTCCAGATAATAAAGAAATCAAAAACAAACTACTACGGTCTGAACTAAAAGAAAAAAACATGACATAAACGAAATAAAGAAGAGAAGTAGAAAGAACTGAACCAAAGAATATTGGAGGTAGGGGACTGCTTTTTTTAGACGAATGTGCTGAAATGAAATAGAGAGGTATAATAAAGTACACTACTAGCTGAAAATCAGGCTAATTACATAATATATTAGTTAATACATTCAACTACATATTTAAAAAAAAAAAAAAAAAAG